>JAXGGA010016052.1:0-27573 GCA_038373865.1 Uloborus plumipes
CAAACCTTATAACACCTCTAAATATTTAATAAAATAATTTTGGAAAAAAAATAGAACCGACTTCAGTTGGAAATTGCTCTAAAAAGTAAAAAATATTTTTTTTCTTTGACCACAGTCGAAGCAACTTTTAAACATAAGTTTTGAATTCGGCGCAAAAACAATGTATAGAATCATACGCAACTACAATTCAACTATATAAATTTTAATGTATCCAGGTTCTTTAAGAGCATTCGCATACATTTCATTCATTACCACACATTCGTATAATGGTACAAATATTCTGCTTTTAATTTACAATGGTTTCTCTAAAAAATGTTAGCAAAATATGGTTAAATATCATTTGACGTATCGTTTTTGCGCCGACTTCAAAACTTATGTTTAAAAGTAGTTTCGATGGTGTTCAAAGAAAAAAATTATTTTTTTTTTCTTTTTAGAGCAACTTCCAACTAAAGTCGGTTCTATTTTTTTCCAAAATTATTTTCTTTTATTCTTTTTAGTGTAAGTGCACTTATAAAATAAGGTAATGTCCCCCCCCCCATTATGACAATTCACCTAATTTTCTTAAGTAAAAGCTCCATAAAATAAATTGCGAAAAAAAAGGAAGAAACTATCAATACGTCTAAAATTTTAAACGATTGACACTAAAAAATAATCTTTGTTATTCTCTGGTATTTATTTGTGTATTAGTTTAATCAAAGCCATTTAAATATCAACGGCTTTTCAACTAATTTATATTTCAGAGTAATTCTAGTTTCTCGTTGTTCATAAGATTACAACACATACTACGTACGTTGCCCGCGAATGAGTTTCATGTTTGATTGAGTTAAGTCTTCATTTAAAATTCTCATTATCATTATTATTACAGTTTCATATCAACCACGTTTTGTAACAATGGATTTCATATTTAATCATTTAGGACAAATCGCTTTAAATTCGACTACTTATTAACATTTCATACTTACTCCAGAGAAGCCTTGGTTCAAAATTTTCACCATGATTACTATTAATATTGCTGTTGCGATGCAACAAATTTTTGCAACAACGGATTGAAAATTTAAAAATTTAATGGGGAAATGACATGAAATTTACTGTTTTCCATAATAACTTTTTTTCTAGTGAACAAATATTGTCATATGAGTACATGGTACCTAAGTTACACCATCTCCTATCGATTAAGAAAAAAATCGTCCAAATCGGTTCAATAGATCAGGTGTTATGTGCGAACAAAAAAAAAAAAAAAAAAGTACACGCTTTGATTTGATAATCTCCTCCTTTGTTGAAGTCGGTTAAAAAAAAAGGAAAACATTGAAAATTTGTTGTTCCCAAATAAACACATTTTTAGGCATAAATACTCTGGATTTAGCTAAGAAACGAAAAGAAAAAAAATCTACTATTTTTAAACTTGTTAAAAGTAAAAAATAAAGGATAATAAGAACTTGAATTATCTCAGATAATATTTGCGTAAATGTTAAAATAACACGCGAGAGCTCGCGCGGGGTCGAAAACGACCCCAGCCATTTTTGTTTCCATTTCTTGGAATTTCATGAACAGATAAGGAAACCATCTTTTGGGTAGCTGCCATTGTGTCCTTGATTGATAGGAAGGTGTGGTTGGAATTTTCTTAAATCCTTTTAATTCTTGTAAACTAGGGGGGTTCTTGCGATTGGAGTCTTTTACGGCCGCTGGCGAGTACTGACGTCAGTAAAGTTCTCGGAACGGAACAGGTGTTTAGAGTCGGCTCCATTCAAAGAATTTCAAAACATTTTGTGAAAAGGAAGTAGTTGTCAGCAATCCTTCTTCTAGCCATAATTTTCAGATTACAAGCGTGTCGTTCACAATGCTTATGTAGTTCTGTACAAGCAAAATTCATATTTTTCAATTACTTCTGCACTACTTATAACAAAGTAAAGATGCCGACTCTATAATGAGCAAGGGATGAAGCATTTTAGCTAATTACTAGACGATGGAGAAAGTGATGAATATGTGTCATTTCAGACGATGAAGGTTTAGCAATGAAGAAAACTTTAGTGATTATGACAGTGAAAGCAAATTTTCTTTTAGCAAAAATTCTGATAATCCTGATACAGATTACATCTTTATTGGAAGAGATAAAGAAACTATCTAGCAAAGAAATAAATTTAGAGCAAATGTTTGTACTTCAGTTCGAAATATGAGTATTTTTCTTCCTGCATCAAAGGGAAACGCAAAAAAAAAAATGTTACTGATGTGTTTGAGAGCGGAATCATTTTCGTAATAGTTCATAAAACACTTTCTTTATGCCTTTCAAATCAAAAACTAATCATTGTACAAGTCTCTAATAGTGAAAAAACATAAATGAATAAAATAAAATAAATAAGTCATGAAAAAAAGGAAAAGAAAGGAAGAGAAACACATTGGGGTCGTTTTCGACCCCGCGCGAGCACTCGTGTGACAAAACATGGCGCAAGCTCTCGCGAGATAATAGAAGAAAAAAAAATATTGAAATACAATAAATAACTCTTACAGACTGCATGAAAAAGATACTTTAAATTGTGCTAAGATATTCAGAATTCGACTCAAAATAAACTTGGAAAGTTTGCTGAACCCGAAACGTGAACAAAATGCTAAGTACCATGCTTCTGTAAAATTTTAACTCGATTTCCTGTATTATTTTAAAGTGGAACACTATGGTTACAAAGTTTCAAAACCTTTTTTTTTTTTTTACAAATAAGGTTCTGTGCGCTGTTAAATTTTTCCGGATATATAGTTACTGATAAACGTTAAAATTATTTGTTTTTCTATGAAAAGGATTTACTGCGGTATTATACTTTTTTTTCTTCTTTATTTCATTTTGTAAAAAAAAAGTATAGTTATATTTTTAAATTAAATTTAATTATTTATTTTTATTTATTTACTAAGCTATTTTGTTTGGCAAATAGATAACAGAAATAAAGGTATTTTAAGATGTGAGTTTCTAGAAAGTGATGTTACATTTTTGTAAAAAAAATGTTTTGGAGTCTTCTAAAAATGTATACTTAACGTTTAAGAAAAGAAAAGACAAACGTGGAGAACATTGCAAATAAAGTGTGAAACGCGTAGTAAATAATTTAAAATGCATATTGTAAACAAACTGTTAAGAGCTTTGTAAATACAATTGAAGCAAATTATGGATTTATATATTATGGTTATTACTATGTCATTAAAGGATGCTTAGAACATTTCCAATACATACATAATACAGACCATATCCCGTTAAACACTTAGTAACCATTTCATGTGATGGGACTAATGTAAATATTGTAGAAAATGTCGATGTGATAAGATTCCTTCAACTATACTTCAGAACTATCTTCGTATGTCAACTCTATTAAATCGCTGATATATTCAATGGGAAGTTGAACAATACATTTGAGCGAACACTCAAACGGCACTACTAAAGGATCATGGATACTTTAAGATATCTTCTAAAAGACATTGTCAGACAATGGTATGTTACCAACTGCACCTTTTAAGCCAAATCAGATCTATCCTTTGAAAATCCTTCCTTAAAACAAAATAGAAATTTTATCACTAGTTAGTAAAGGACACCTTATTTCAAATCGAGCAAATTTTAGATCAGTTAAATATAAAATGTTGTATCTTTGAGAACAAGATTATTCGATGTTGATCCTCCTAAAGTAACCCTTCACTCTGAAAATTAAAAGCTTGCTTTATTTATATGAATTTCAAAGTCGTCATAATGGAATATTAATGCATAATTATTTACGTGGAACTATTCAAAATTCATATTCGAGAAAGAATTGAATAATTCCTCCAGGGCTTACTGTCCATTAAGCCCTCAAAATTAGTAAAAGCTAGTCATTTGAGATATCGGACGAAGAAGTCATTAAATTAACATATTTGCGTTACTTCCAGAAAACGCGGTGATTTAAAAAAGTATCTTATTAGACTTTAACATGGAAATGAGGTTTCACAACCACGGCAGAATAGTTACTTCCATTATCACAGGCAAGAACATTTACATTTAATTCTCCTGAATCAGAATAAGTAAGTAGAATTGGTTGCAAGTGAATAACTGCATGTCCTTTCCGCATAAATTATTCACGTTAAGTGGGAGATCACTTTAAAAAGCCATTATGCTACAATTTGTTCAAAAATATATTTTTTCTAATATTATATATAAGGCCCTTTAGGTCATTTTGTATATTTAAAATTCATATATGTTCAGTCAGCCTGGTTATACTTCGAGAGTTAGATATTTTTTACATTGAGGCTTGATAGCGTACTGCTTAGTATCTAAGCTTTTACTTCCATTTTACGATTTGAACTCAGCTTCAATAGCTTACAGTCGATTCCAGATCGCATATCAACAATTATATTTATAAGCTCATTACTAGAACAAAATGACAGTCAATGGACTGTCATTTTGTTCATTTGCCAAGAAATGACACTTGAGTGTAATAATAATACTCCGATATCTAATGTTAGCAAAAACGAGCGCTTTCTTTTCACTTAAAAATTTAATTGGAGCAGAAAGCAATAAATAAATAAATACATAAATAAATAATAAAATAAAAAATATATACTCATAAAAAAATAATAATTGTAATAATAATAATCTATACACATAAAAGACTACTTTTGTATGCGTATGTCCGGGGTACCATTTTTTCACCGTAGATAGCTGCAGTAACAGGGAGCAGGATAAGCTATAATTTATTTCTAAAAGCTTAGTTTAAAAAAGTTATTATGGAAAATAGTAAATTTCATATAGTTTCCCCATTAAATGATTAAATTTTCAGTTCATTGTTGCAAAAATCTGTTGCCTGGTAACAACAATATTAATGGTGATCATAATGAAAATGTGAAGCAAGGCTTCTCTGGAGTAAGTATGAAATTTATTGCTTTCTTAGGATTTTTAGATTCATCTGTGCCAATAATCGCTAAAGAGACTAAATAAAAAAAAAAAAATGATTTTGCAACAATTAGAGAACAGAAAATGTTTATAGTAAAAAATTTCATACATAAGATGTTTTCACCAATGTAGTCACAAAGATATAAACTAATGATGGGACTTATTTTACGTGTAATGTTTGGAAATACTTGACTCCAGTGCGATTGATTTTACAGGGTGCGACAGAGAAACTTGCTGATTTTAATTGGATGCTAATTAGCAAGGAGTGGTTAGAAAGTAGTGGAAAGAGTCTCATTTTAAAGAGAGGGTCCTGAAGTTTTGTTATCTTATAGTTTAGTTGTCGCCATGAGTTGGACAAAGGAGCAACGAGCGTTCGCCGCCGAATCTTACTTTTCAAATAATCTTTCGGTGGTCGCCACTCAACGTGCCTTCCGAACTCGGTTCAAAATTCAGCCCGTAATTCCCATTCCTGGCTGGGAATCGACTGTTTTGTGAGTGAAAACATTCAGGGAAAGCGAGAGTGTGGCAAACAGAGGCCCAGGAGGTCAACGGATTTCCAGAACCCTAGAAAACTTCGAAAAAGTGAGGGAGTCGTTTTTGCGCTCTCCCAGGCGCTCGGCGCGCAAACACGATACTGCTTTGGGGATTTTTGATTGGACACTGAGACGAATTCTTCACAATGAACTCCAGTTTCATCCCTACAACCTTGCTGTGGTTCACCAGTTGAGTGATAACGTCTCCTTGAAAGGTGACGTACCGTGGCCGGCCCGCTTTTCCGATTTGACACTCTGGGACTCTTTTTTATGGGGGTATCTCAAATCGATCGTTTACAACGACAAGCCCCGGACCCTGCAACGCCTGGAGAACAACATCCGGCTTACTATCAGCAACATCCCATCAGTCGATATGCTCGAAAGAGTGCAACAAATCTAGGGTACATGAGTGCATCATTAACCGTCATTCTTACCCGTCATTCCGGGGCCGGGTCAGCTAGTATCTTATAAAAAGTAGTAAACTGATACATGATGGACTTTTCCCTTAGTTGAATTTTCAAGTCTGCAAGTTTCTCCGCCGCAACCTGTACCAAGCTTATAACATTTCCGATTTACCTAAACATTATTTGTAGCTTGCATTTGTATTTAAGGTGTGTAATACAGTTTTTTATTTTGTCCAGTTAGAAAAAATTGCCATTGTTTACAGAAGTAGCCATTGTGTGTATAGATATGCACTTTAATGTTGAAAAATTCATGAACGAGTGTCACTAAAACACCATACCCGGCCGAAACCCGGGCAGGGCCGGGTACCCGGCTAGTAATAAATAAATAAATAAACAGGTTATGCAAACAAGGATATCACATGATACTAGCAAAAGCTATTATATTCCGTACAAGTTCGGGGATAAACCTGATATTTTATCAAACGCATACATTTTTGAATGTATGAAACTGAGAATATTGTATACGGGGAAATATTGTACACATAAATAATACAATATATTTCCTTTAATACTTTGTTATTTCAAACAAGAATTTTGACAGCCTTATACCATACCGTGTTTGTTCAATATTGCTTCGCATTTCTGGAAATATTCACATCAGTGCACTGCCTGAATTAACATTAAACTGAAGTGAAAAGAGACATTTCTTGAACAGAAAAATCCGAAGAAATTGAATTTGGGCATTGAATATTGAAATTCCAGAGCCAGAGAATTTTCATGGATTTAAAAACACTTCGTTCCGTGTTTTAGCTTTCCTAAGAAGGTATTGAGTTTTGAAATTCACAATGGATATACTATGCATGCAAATTCTGTCGCAAATGTAATTTCAAACTTTTCTTTCACGTAGATAAAATTTGGGAATACGAACATCTATGATATTGCTGAAATACGCTTTGAGTCGGAGCTACATTATTTATTGTGGGAGAGTAAAGATATATTTTTAAAATTATTAGTCGGTATTGCAGTGTTTTCGAGTTTTTAAGTAACAGATCAAAATAGTAATAATGCATACTGATTTACTTGTCCCCGTATGTAGGGGACATGTTTATCAAATTAAATCAGATAAGAAACCAAACTTTATTCATTTCATTTTGATGTCTACCACATAGGGTAAGTGCTCTAGTAGTCGACCATTTAAGAAATATTTTGTTGATCTTGGCTAACCTAAAACTTTCAGCTATTAATACAGAAACAAAAACAAGGTAAAAATTTTAGAATTAACCATTCTGATAGTGAATCACCTACTTATTTAAGAAATTAAAAAAAAAAATATGTTAAAATCCAAGCTGTTGTCAGCACTAGCAAATCCAGCAGTCGGCCACAGAATCATCTTAGCTGAAAAATGAGCAGAATTGCAATCTTGGATGACGGGCACACTATTCAAAATGAAATGACCCAGTACCAATTCAAAAAAAGTACCAAAAACTTAACTGCCACTGGTTGATGATTGAGGATAGGTACATAAATGTGTGAATGCGTCAAATCTGATTTTGAATTAAAAATGTACTATTTATGAGGAGTTTTATGTCATTGTGGCCGACTACTGGAGCACCTTCCCTAGTAAGATTACTTGTAATATTTGTTTCCAACTACCGAGGTGTGAGTAAAATCAATTATTTTTTTGCGAGCAATTCTGTTTGCCAAATACCCGGTTACACTTTACTTGCAACTCGTTAGTTAGAAACAAATATAATAAGTAATCTTACTATGTGGTAGATGGAAAAATGAAATAATAGAGTTTGCAATACACCAGTCCATGGTGTATTGCAAGCTCTAGAAATACTGCAGTTCATGGATGGAGTAAACGAGCTGGTTGTGTATTACATGTGTCTGCCTTAGCCCTGGATTAAGGAGGGTTACTCACTGCTTTATAATAGAGTTTGGTTTCTTAAACTTGATAAAAATGTCCTCTTTTTCGTAATGTTTAAGCTGTTTCCAATGATGTTTATCCCATGTTATAACATAGTATCTCTCTTAGCATTTTCAGAACCTTCAACAAGTATTTCTAGATTTAAACAGTTTACGGTCTAATACCTTGAAAAAAAGTGTAGAGAGATAATTTATCTATAGACGTTTGCTTTAAATGAGCTCTTTCACTTTCCTTAAAATTTTTCTACAGAGTTTTCCCCTTTTTACTTGCAAGAACTCTACATAGTTTCGCAGCTGTTAGTCTTAGTTTTCATTGCAAAAATGATCAAAATGAGAAACATAGTTAAGATATTAAAAGTTTTAAATGAACGAATCGACGAAATTCAAAAATAAAAATATATTTGTGTACTAGACTTTTTCCTATGATTTGATATTTATAAAATTTGATTGTATCCTAACAAGTCCATGAATGGCCTTATTAGGACTCTGGTGTCCTTATTGAGACACCAAAATATCGGAAGGAGGATATAAGCCTATGCAGCTTATGCAGCACATATGTGCTTGAACGGTCCGCAAAAGTGACCTAAATACATAAAATAACAGCTTATCTAAGTCCCGAATGTGAACGTTGGTCTTTTCCTTCCTTAAAAAATAAATATGGGATAATTTTCTTAAGTCCAAATCGCCTTGCTCTGTAAAAACTGCTGAAACACATAATTTAAAGTTAAATTTTAACATGGAATCATTATTATTATTATTATTATTTGGCGTATTTGCAGCATATACATTATTAGCTTTCTTGTTTTTGTCCCATAAAATGGTGTTCTAATCAGCTAAGTTTTTAGACTTCTTTTATCTTCGCAGAACACGCTTCTATTGTTCAAAAGTCATGTGTTGGACATCAGTTTAAGGATTGGTAAGCATTCCTTCTAATTGAAAATATAGTGTCATTTTCATATCTTTAAAGGGAAAAAGTTTTAAAGAAAACGAAGTAATCCCCTTACGTAATAGAGTTTTTAAAATATTTTTCCTGAGAAAAAAAATCTTTTTGCAGAATAAATACATTTAAAATATATCAGAGGAAAATATCCTTATCTTCTATTTATTTTCCAAACAACTTTTGATGCAAATTTCCAGCCTTATAAATACGTGATGGAAAACATTCTAATCACTTTTCACGGAGTTTCAACCTCAAATGTACACACCAATGATTTCCACGCCGCTGTCAGTTTCGCGTATTTGGAGTTATTTTGCTATCAAGCGATATAAGAAAATTCGATAAGTTTCATACCAACGTGGGCAGAGTCAATATAATAAAGCCTGATTTTTTCTCCTTTTTTTAAATTAAAAAAATATTAATGTCGATTTAATACAGAAAAAAAAGAAAAAACAAATACTTGAAACCTTAACTTTTTAAAAGAAAAATGTATTTTCGTACAATATGATAGATAAAAATATGAAAGAATAGTTAACATTTATGAAGACGTAACACTCTCTAGTTTTACGTTTGTTCGGTAAATAGCTTTTAAAGCTGTTAAGTAAAAGCTGTTAAATTAGCAGAAATGTCTCTGTTTAAAGCCTTAGTGTTTTGTGGTGCTGAAATTTTATATCATGTATATTTGTAATTAATTTTGTAAAAGATTTGAATTTGTGTAGCAGAAGACTGTTTAAAAAAACTCCAGGCAGAACTACTATGACAATATTAAGCTACAAAAATACGTAATTGGACCTTATTTTACACAAAAAAATATAGTTGACTTATTGTCTTTTTAGATATAAATTGCCAAATGTATGTAGTATTAACAAATTTTCTGAAATATTACGTTGAAGTGTTATACTATGGGATTAGGACAGGCAGGCGCTGTTTAAAAGGTAGATAATTTTTAGAAAAAAAGATATTATTTCTCCAACTAGAAGTGTGCTACAAAGTATTAATGCTTCATTTAAATTAAAAGAGATAATTACTTTATTACACTTTATTACTTTGAAATACTCGGTTTGGACTGCCAATATCAAAGTTACAGAGAAACACCCATATATGTACAACACGAAACATATAAAACTCTAAAGAATCCAAAAACATTGAATTAACACTTCTTTGTGCCATACGTATGAGTGCAAAAAACATTCCTATCCATTCAGAATGTTTCTTTTGCTTAGATGTATCCAAAATTGGATATTGAAACAAATGCATTCAGAAAAAGACATTTAATCGGGTGTATTGAAGCACTGAATAAAATAGCAAATCTTCGGAGATACGACGTAGCCTGATAAAATTGAGAAACAATGCAGTTACATTTCATTAACATAGAAGTAAAACAACTTAACTTTTCTTTTTGAATTAGCTCATAAAGAAAACTCCGATTTGAATTTCTGGCGAAAAGAACGTAGAATCCGAATTCAAATAAAGAAAACCAATAAAAGCAATATTTTCGTTTCGTTTTATCACAAAACTTGACATTATTGGAAAGTTACAGGAATCGGTTCAATAAAAGTTTGGTTTATTTTTTCTTCATATGTTTCTAATTCGTTTTTCGTTTTTAGCTGAGTTTTCAGACATTTTTCTGGCTGTTGAGTATTTTTCATTTGATTGAATTTTAAATTACGCAGAAGCGTGACACAATATTGAACTTTTAATATTTCATGAAGTTACGTCATTCTTTCTACGATTTTATAAATTAATTTTCTGCAAAGTTTTTTTTCTCAAAACTCAGAAATGAACAACTTCTTAAACTGAGAAGAAAAACTTTTTTTTTTTTTTTTTTTGTAAATGTTAAAATTATAAAAATGCATTTTTATTTCATTTTACTGAACGGAAGCTTATTTTAAAAATATTTTCCGAATTATACAGCAACAAAAAGCATGAATACTTAACCATTTCTTGCCTCAAAACAGTGTATCCTTCCTCGTGAATAAGAAAAATGCATGTTTAATGGCTCTTGCTCTTTTGGTCTTAGCTTCTGAATATGGTTTAGTGAGAATTTTATTAGTGAGATATTATGTCATTATACCATTGTCCTTTTGGTCTAAGGATAAAAAAGGTAATATAGACAGATAAAGAAGCAAATAGTTTCAAAAAATTTAAAACATGTATTTTCGGGTTATTTTGGCGAAACCCAGAAACAATAATTTAAAATTAGATTTTTCTGGGGCCAATTTTTTTATTTATTACTGGCGGTACTCGCACGGCTTTGCCCGTGGTATAAAATTAAAAGTCCATTTGTAAAATAATTGATATAGCAGAAAAATACTCTATTTTAGTTATAATTCAACTATACAATTTCTTCAAAGTATGATATAAAAATTCGGTTTGGACCCTACACTACTTCCTTTTACGTGTACATTTCTTAGTAGATGCCTTAAGTGCTAAAATAGTGCTTGGAGGAAGCAAGATAACAATTCAAACATTTATATCCCTAGTTTGCCACGAAACAATGCAAAAAAAAGTTTTACAATGATTAATCTCCTAAATATCGCCGATTTTAACATCATTCAGTGGATTTTTCGCAAAATATCGCCAATAGCGCCAAATTGACCCCCCCCCCCCAAAAAAAATCGCCAAATACTTGGCGACAAATACTTGGCGATATATCGCCAAGTGGTCGCTTCAATTCATCTGCATTGAAATTAACACTGATTTATTCCATAAAAGGGGCAAAGCTTCCCATTGTGACATTCAAATGAAACCCCAAGGGGAGATGCACAAAAATAAGCCAAAAGAGAAAATAAGAACAATTTTGTTGCTCACAGAAACCAACAGAAATCTTACCAAAATTTGAAAGAAGAAGAAAGTTTCATTTCCAGCTTTAAAAACAAAACAATACATTTTCCGAAATGAAACACTTTAAAAAGAACGTTGCAATGTCGCAATTTATACGATATTTGGTTAATCTTTGTGCTTTGGGTACCCCTTTCTCGCTGAATGGGCGATAGACGCACCTACTACTGTTTCCAAACGTTGCCAAAATCAATATTGCTGAAATGCGAAATCTATGAAAATAAAAAAAAAAAAAAAAATCCGCCAAATCTTTTAATTAAGTCATTAGTATATTAGAAACAGGGTTACCAGAAAAATACTACGCTCCTTATTTGGGCCGAAAAAATACTACCGTATTATCAAAAATACTACGTCTGGCAACGCTGGAAAAAGAACGAAACAAAAATAAGTATGAACACGTAATCATGGTAACAACATGAAAAGTTGATTTCCGTTGTTAAATAATTCATTTTATCTCTCTTTTCAAACAAATTTTATTTTCGAGCCCAACCATTTTAGAATCGTTTGGCTTGCTTTACTGAAGGTAAGCCTTGAATTCCGGGATTCTAAAAACAATTGTTACAGCTCTCCTGATGATCGTAGAAACTTCAAAATCACTTCATTTTGTGCAGAAAATTTCAAGCTTTCGAATGACATAAGACTTGAAAATGTGTATGAAATATTTCTTCCCTGTTTTATCGAATTTCCACTAAGAATTCGAATAGAAAAAGAACAAAATGGAATTTTCGAAAAATCGCTTCGAGGTGCAAAACTACATGCTACAAACTAATTTTATGCCAAGTGGCATGAAAACGGTTTTGGCGCTACGCGCGTGACAGACAGACAGACAGAAAGAAAGAAAGAAAGCAAGACAAACGTTCAGCTTTATTATTAGTAGAGATGTGTGTTTTTGCCAATTAGCACCATGTGTCAGCATACAACCATATAAATATTTTAAAGCAAAAGGATATTTCAATGAAATTTTCTCTTTTACCAAGCTGTACCGCTATGATTGACGTCATTATGGTGGTTAGAACAGGTGAAAGAAGTTAAGCTGCTTTCTCACATATTCATGTACTTACATTTTGTTCTAAGGATAGTTAATCGCATTTTGATAATATTGTACTAAAGATAAATTGGAAAAGAAGTTAAACAGTTCATTTATAATATTTTTGACTCACAATTCGCTGCCATTTTTGAGCATAAAGAATGAAATTTGAAAATTTAGCATGATCCATCATTAAACAAATAGTAAATAAAACGTTTTTTCTGTGCTTAAAAATAATCACTATTCTTAAAATCAAGTTTTTTTATCGTCAGAAAAAAAAAAAAATACGTAAATTCAAAGCAACATTTAATTTCTATATTTATGATATCCAATGCTTACAGTGAATATATGCAGGAAGACATAAATCACATCTGTCAAGAAACAGCACACAAAAAACTAAAAGAAAAAAAATTTTAAAAATCTTCACGAAGGAAGCTTCGAAACTACAATTTCATGGGAATTTTAAGATACCCTAGGGCCTTCATTTATCATGATGCCACTGACAGTAACTTATTCCACAGGTGGTTTTTCCAACAGAAATGCAGTTGCAAGTCAGAAACATATATATATAATAGTGCATTCTTTTTTTAGAAGCAGCTTATTTGACGCAATTTTAAGCATAGGCATTGTAGATCAGATTGAAAATGTTATAGTTTTTCTCCTTTTATCTAAAACCTTTTAAAGTTATATGAATATATTTTAAAGTATTAAATTGGTATGAAATAGTCTTCACAACTAGTGAGGGAAGAGCACTCAGTAGCGCTTGCATAGCTATTTTGAGTGTTTTTTGCTGAGGGACTATAGCGAACGGCATACACTTAGAGATATCTTGTATTAGATCATTATGTTTTTTGATTTATATTTTATTCGCTTCTTTTTCTAACAGAAATCACTTCTCCAACTTTAAATACTCTTGATATTTGAGTAATAAGGGTCAATTTGTCAAACTATGTTGTTTTGCTTAAAAATGTTGCTATTATTGCCATTACAAAATAATTGGAAACTGCAGCATTAAAACAAAGCAAGTTCATGCTCAATATGACTGAACCTGCTCAGTTGGTTAGATGGCCTACAAATAGGTATGTTACTTAAGGTTTTATATATATCTTTTCAGCTCACAATTTAATTTTAATAACAATATAGTTCGGTTTTTTAGACTGAAAGTGGGGGAAAAGCAATATTGATTTTAAATAATCCTTTTTATTTTAATTCAGAGCACAGAGATTATATTTGATGAAAAATTAATATAACCTACATTCCAATTGCTATTGCACATTAATATTTAAAACAAAAATTTTGTTGATTAATGTTTCACTCGGTTTTATAATATGCATATGTGTTGATGAATATATCGTTAATACTTCAATTATCCTTTTACTTAATTCTTATCAAGATAATTTAACCCTTTATGTACTGACGGTACTCAGAAGTCCCGCTTTTGTTTTAATTAAAAAATAATGTGGGACGTTAGGTGTCTTATTCAATGAGCACATTTTTTGAATGTTTATGATTTTTTTTGTCATACTAAGTAATCTAATCCTAAAACCTCATAAGTAAAGATAATTTTAATCATTTAACAATACTCAATGTACTTGAAAAAAAGCAAAATAAATAGTTTGTGTAATTTTTTGTAACATTTTTCCCTCCATTTACTATCGATAGTATACCCTAAAAATATAACTAAAGAACGAATCATCTTTCTGGTAATTAAAATGAATAAATACATAAATAGAACCCCTTTAATTACGAACATGTGCTTTTATAACTAGTGAAAAAAGCACTTGGACAACATTTGCATGTAAAATATTTACAGAAAAAATTCTCTGTGGAATGTCTTACGAGAAAACGAATAACAAAGTATGAAACAAGATTGTACATTTGCCTTTCTGCGAAAAGTAGAATGTTCCATTTTCTACTAAACTCACTGCGCAACAACCGCTAGTGGTCAAAGTCTTTTCGTAGCACAGGGGCAGCGGGGAACTGGGGGGCAGAGGATCAAGCAGAACGCGAGATCCCTCTGGGTTTAGTTTCCAAGCAAGCTTGGTATTTTTCTTATAGACCTAATATCGGGGTGAAAGGCAGTGTCGGCAGTAAACATCCAAGAAATGAAACCTCGATCTGTGGCGATAAAGCACGAAAACTACTTCTAAGCCACTGAGCTTCATCTGGTTGAATAATTTTAGCCTATTGCTTTACGAGTAGTTGTTGATTTATGATTGAACTAGCTGACCGGGCGAACTCTGTTCCGCCTTAAAGGCAATAAATAAGAAAATTTTTGAATTTATTAAGTATTTTATTATTAGAAAATACAAAAAAAAAAAAAATTAAGTACCTACATTAATCATTCATTATTATTTCTGTATTTTAGTACATAGGTACTCTTCACTAAAGTACCTTGTGATGCACAAAATTTTTCGTTTTATTATCAGGCGCAAAAAGAAACAACGCAGATAGTCTTCCGACCCGTAAACATGCCACATATAATTGACCATGGGAAAAACAGTGATGTTCTAGATTAAAACCACAAACTTTTAAGGATTGGTCTTGTGATTTGTTAAAGGTCATGACAAATGCAAGACGGATCGGAAATTGAAGTCTTTTAAATTCAAATGGCATATCGGTTGGGATGTTTGGGATCCTAGGAATGAGCAATCGTTTCTGACAGCTTATCCCATATAAATTTCAAGGGAAGTAAACGTGTTTGTTTATAATTTATTTAGAGAAAAAGTCAAATAATACTCAACGCACCGCTAACTTACAACCTGTTTGCTGCGCACCGGAAGCTGCCAGAACGTGTGCTTTATGTCGCTCAGCCATGGAGGTGTCCAAAAAAGGCTTAGTAAAAAGGCTTAGTCAATAGGACAGTTTTTCTATTTATGTAACTGACATACATAAATTATAGCCTATGTCCGTCTCCTGGCTCTAAGCTACCTACCCACCAATTTTTAGTTATATCGGTACAGCCGTTCTTGAGTTATAAATAGTGTAACTAACCCGTCTTTCTTTTATATATATAGAAGATAGAATAGTAGTGAGAAGAACAACCTCTTTAACTGCAGTACAGGAGCCATCCTATCAAGCGTTTTCTACCTCTCAGCCTTAGAGGCGTAAAAACTCTTAAGTTAGGGCCCTGCTCCACGTTGACGTAAAGCAGAAAAATAAAGCAGAAGCGTAAAATGGATTACATAGCTTTCCTATGGAAAGTACCCGGATTTTCAGTTTCTGCCTTCGGTTTCGGTCGCGTTTTACGCTGATGTGGAGCAGGGCCCTGACAATCATTTCTGACAGTTTATCACATATAAATTTCAAGGGAAGTAACGCGTTTGTTTATAATTTACTTCACAAAAAAGTCAAATAACACTCAACGCACCGCTAACTTACAACCTGTTTACTGCGCACCGGAAGCTGCCAGAACGTGTGCTTTATGTCGCTCAGCCATGGAGGTGTCAAAAAAGGCTTAGTCAATAAGACAGTGTCTCTATTTATGTAACTGACACACATAAATTATAGCCTATGTCCGTCTCCTGGCTCTAAGCTACCTACCCACCAATTTTTAGTTATATCGGTACATCCGTTCTTGAGTTATAAATAGTGTAACTAACACGACTTTCTTTTATTTCACACTGGCGGAAAAAAAATCCACCAAGAAAGACTTGTGAAGAAAACACCAAGAAAGACTTGTGTTAGATAAACGAAATTTGGTAGGCGTGTTTATACAACTGAAAGATGACATCGATAGAGATTTCGCGCTCCGCGCATAAGTGTGGCGCAGCTGGAGTCACTCAGAACATGCAAATAAGGTTTCTTTCAAAAGCATGTTGTGAAGCTCGTGACTATTATTTTTCCCTGAAATTTGACGAATTGCGTTCATGTTAGCCAGGAATGCCTTTAAGAAGACGAAGAAGCCATTATCAACAGCTCACCGAGTTTAAACGAGGTCGTACAATTTGGCTACGAGAAGGTGGATTTTCATTTCGCGATATTGCAGAAAGGCTTGTGGGAGAATGTTTCCACCATGCATGAATATTGAAAACTATGGTCAAGGGATGGTACTACCTCAAGAAGATCGAGTTCCGAGCTGCCACGTGGCACGACTGAGAAAGAAGATCGCAGAATCTTGCGTACGGCTGTGGCGCATCGTACTGCATCTGTGGCTGACATTCAAGCTGCAGTTGGTACCGTCGTGACCCAAGGAACGGTAAGAAACTGTTTACTTCAAGGACAGCTCCGAGCCAGGCAGCCTGTAGCCGGTATTCCATTGACTGCAAACCATTGCCGTTTCCGACGGTAGTGGTGCCAAGACAGAGCTCACTGGAGGCCGGAGTGGAGATCTGTTGTAATCTTTGATGAAAACAGATTCTGCCTTAGTGCCAGTGGTGGCTGTATATTGGTCAGAAGGAGGTCAGGGGACCGCCTGCATCCAAGCGGTCTACGGCCTAGACACACGGGACCCACAAATGGAGTCAAGATCTCTGGGGCAATTTCCTACGACAGCAGGGGCACTCTTGTGGTTATCCCAAACTCATTGACTGAAAATTTGTCATCAGTCTGGTAATTTAACCAGTAGTACAGCCCTTCATGAGTAGCATTCAAGGGGGAGTTTTCCAACAGGATAATGCTCGCCCTCACATCGCTGCTGTAACGCAATGTGCTCTAGAGAGTGCTGACATGTTACCATGACCTGCAAAATCACCAGGTCGGTCTCCAATTGATAACTTATGGGATATCATTGGACGGCACCTCGAGCATCATCCACAGTCAGCAATGACAGTCCTAGTATTGGCACAACAAGTGCAACAAGCATGGCACCTCCATACCATAAAGTGACATTCGGCACCTGTATGACATAATGCATGCACGCTTGCAGGCTTGCCTTCAAAATTCCGGAGGTTACACCCTCTATTAAATTAACATAATTTCACATTTGCACAGCATTTTCTTGAGCTTAAATTAGCCAGTGATCTTGTACATTTAATCAATTAAACATGTTAAATAGACAATTGCATTGCCCAAATTTCATTACTCTACAGTAATTTTTTCTTGGTGTTGGGATTTTTTTTCCGCCAGTATATATAGATAGTTTAGACGTTGAATATAATTTCTACTTAAATGCATATTAGACAAAAAATGCAAACATATCATCTTGCTTTCATGTTTTAGACAAACTTTTATTGAGTGGAAAAATAGACCGTGACATATAGATTGTACAGAGAAAAATTTCTAAAACATTTGGGCTGTTTTTAAGGGGTTACAGTACCTTTCTAACAATTTTCTCAAATTTATGTGAAAAATGTAATTATTTGAAATCTTTGTTTACGCACGAAAAAACAATCAATATTTATTTTAAAGTATAAAAAAAATGTTCAATTTTCAAATTTTTAAAAACCCTAAGGATTTTTCGTTTTTGCTCTAATTAAAAAAATTATTTTTGCTAAATGGTCTGAAGAATTACCTCTAAAAATATGTGCATTCATTTTCTTATATATTGATTAAAAAATATTTTGTGACCTTTTATGTAAAAAAATCTTAGAAAATTTTGTTTTTCTAGGTTTAACAAACTCTAAAAATTTTATACATTAATGAAATGCTTATTCAGTGCACAGTTTTGATGAATATACTATCCCGAGTGCAAAAAATATTGATTTAAAGTTGTATCTTTAATAGAAAAAAATCCTTAGCATTTCCGGTAACATAGAAACACTAAAAACAGATCATCGAGAAAAAGCACTTTAAAGTTTTGCCTCTCTAATAGAACACATAGCAGGCATGCCCTAAATTCACTCATAACTTTTAAAATAATTTAGCTAGAGCAATGCTATTTTTTCCAAGTGTTTTAAATAACTTTTACTTTTGAAATAAGCAATATATTTTTTTTTTTTGGTCTTTTGCTCATTTTTAGGTTACGTGACCCCTTTAAGAATACGAAATTCTTAAAACAATAATTAAAGATTACATAAAATTTCTCTATTAAGAGAAGTAACTGTTTTGCTTTTACTTTAAAGGCTTAGGTATGATAATTCCTTAGATAATGCTCTAAATTCGGTAAAATCTCTCTTCAACATCCTTCTTTGAGCTTCAATCTAATGGTGCAAAATACCATTAATTAGTGATTTTTTTTTACAACTTTGGATAAAGTTTTCAAAGAAATGTCATTAATTAAGAGTTCAGCAAAGTTGAAATGCTTTCTTCATTAATTTTCCAATCCTTTTAATTAAAATACATTTAATGCCAAGCGTTATTAGCTTAATTTCCTTTAGTCGCTTTCCTTGCTAACTAAATTGGTTCATCGTGTGTATTTTTCACAGTTGAAATAAAATATATACATTAGGGTGGAGTGAAAACGCTCGAAAAAAAAAAGTTTATCGCAATTAATTAGCCTGTATGCGGAAAAGTTGCCCCCTATAGGTGTAACCATATCTCTGAAGTTTTAGCTTCCTACGAAGTTATCTTCATCTGCCTATTTACCATAGAAAATTCTATAAAATCGTTATATTTAAGGAAGTTTAATGCCGCTCTTTGCATGTTTTCCTTGAGAAAAGAAATCAAGATCGCGTCAGGTAAAGATGACTGCATAACAAGTTCCATTACAACTCCTATAATTTGTCTTTAAATATTTAGGTTAGTTGTCTTCCAGAACTTCACAATATTGTCTTTTAGTTTCAAACTTAGGCAACAAAATTCTCGATGCTATCCTTGATCTAATAAATCCGTCCAGAGCGTCACTGCCACATACAGCTGCTGATGTATAAGTAACTATTTTCATACAGCGCTCTACTTCTTGTGAATGGCACGGATATTTTAAAATATTAATATCCTCAGGAATATCCAGAATCATCATCTAGTTCATCTCCTTAGAAGAAATAGACTTCGTAATCGGGTGCTTGGTAAGGTTAACTGAGTTCCAGTCAATTTAATCCATATAGTTATCTACGTTGAAATGTACAATGAATCTTTGAAGGCCCAACTTTCTCACGTGTATTCGATCATCAGACAGCATAGATAGTATAATTTTCTCCGGATTCCCAAAATAAACGTTTCATCGCAGTGTTTTATCTACTATATTCTTTAGCTCTTTAGGTAGAAATCAAGATTTTTTTATTATGCTGTAAAAATGCTGACTACCATACCGACATGATGATTTAGATTTAATATCAAACCACATGCATGCCTATTCTAATAACATATTGTGTTAATATTCTCAAGTTCTCCGATGGGCCGCAAAATTCTATTTGCTTTCGTTAGCCATCTGGCATGACTCATTTTTTCTGGAGCATTTGGTGACAAGTTGAACGGAATTTTCAGTTCACATTTCGTTGGGATACCGCTGGTCCGTACTAAGTTCATTAAAGGCAATCTCGGGCAAAGTTACTTCTATCCTTTCAAAAGTGAACTACAGGCATACCTTCACAAGATTCTAGTTTCCCCCCAATGTTTCCACAAAACCCTTTAGGGGCTGTAATTGTTCCATCAAAATGCTTTATTAGATGACGTATCGGTAATTCATTAGTATGTAATAAGCAAATAAAGCATTGTAAAGGTCGTCCAACAGAGAGCTCAATTTGTCTTATTAAACCATTTTTAGATCCTGTATTGACCACTGTTCCGTTACACGGTTGTACCTTAGAAATGTCAGCACTTTTCTCTAAAAAACTTAATATGCTAATTTTTATGCCATTTAAACTACTAGATTTGGGAGTGACATGGTCAACATTTTTAGATCCAGGCTCTAAAACTAAAGCAATATGCTCTTCTGTGATTGTTCTTTTAGCTCTCCTTTTTCCTTCCTTAATTTGAATTAAAGTCTTGTCTTTTTGACTGTCGAAGTACAATCCATATTCTTCTGATGAAGAGAGTTCTTCATTATTTCTTTTCAAATCAAGACAGTTTTTATTCCTTTCCTTTCTAATTTTACTACGATCGACTACTTTAGAAGAATCTTCTTTCGTAATTATTCCTATATCTTGCAAAGCAGCATTTATGAGGATTGAAGCTGACCTATCGTACATACCAGCTCTGTCACAGGCCTGTGCTACATTTGGAATTCTAGTTCTCATTTGCGAAGTTGAAGGAGAATCTTTACTTATAACTGTGCTTTTTATTTTAAGTTGTTCATAGGCACAGAAATCGTTTCTTCATTTTCGTGAGAAGAATTAGAAAAATTCAAAATATGTCCTGTATTAGAAGTAGAAAGTCTACCTTTTGTTTCCACAATATCTTGCAGTTGAGTATTTTTAGCTCTTTCAGCTGCTCTGTCATTCCGTTTTAATCACTTTTCAATCATTTTGCTTGCTTTTGTATCAACATTTCCAATTATCATTTTACCTAGTGTTCTTTGATCCGTTAAAAATGCCCTTTCATCTATAGGAACTTTAATTTTGCAAGAACAGAGAACAAAATCCTTGCATTTTCGTAATGAAATATCAAAAAGATTTTGCTCAACTGATTCTCTAAAAGACACAACCTTTTTGAAAAAAAAAAAGTACATCTTTTTGTTTTAAATTCGTTTTAACATTACGATATTTCGTATAGTATTATCTTACCTTAGATTATATTTGTTGATCGATATAGAAGGAAGTGAACTTTTCCCCCATAAGCATTTAAGATCATTCCGTACACGGGAACACACATCTATATAAGCAGGTTCCTTTTGATTTGTTTATAAAAATTATAGGCGTATATATAAATTATGTCTTATAACACCCGAATACGTATGTAGAATATTATGTTTGAAGATTTCAGGAGTTCCAAACAATGGACTTCAGTCTTGTGATCGAGTCTTGGGCATTTTGAAATGCCCTAAGTAACGTGTGATAACACACGAAAAATAAACTAAAAAGAACGTTCTAACGATAAGAGTTCAGCTAACTCGAAGAAAAAAACCGCAATTGATAGTAGCAAAATAAGTGAACGTAAACATTGGGCTGCCAGGAAGAGCACGTGCGGTGCGCAAGCGCTATGTACAGTTGTACACTTAAAGATCATCCTACAATTGCCAAGGTCATTCACTTATTAACTGACTATTTATTTCAAATAATAAAGTTTAGTGCCGATCATTCGTAACTTCAAATGAGAGATGTTATACTTTTATCATTTCGTTTTTGCCATATAGGTGAGAAATTAAGCAAAATACTTAAAATTCAAGGCCAGATAGGCAGATAAAGATATTATTTTATTTTGCTAAAATTTTGCACAATAAATAAGCTTCATAAGGGGCAACTTTTCCGCACCCAGGCTAAACTTTTTTTGTACTTTTATTTTTTCACTCCACCCTAATATACATAGAGATATGTTTACTGCAATTAGAATATATAGCTACGTTGATATTACTAATAAATACACTGCTTAATCATCTTTCTTAATGGTGTAGAGCTTTAATATTGGAGAGAATGTTTTCCGGCGGTAATGCAAATTGTGATCATTAACTACAGTGAACTCTCACTTATACACCGGCACAAGGGGCCAACAGAAAAAGGAGCGTAAGTGAGAGAGACGTATAAGTGAACAAACCTATTTAAAGGATTAAAACGCAACATAGTTTCTAATGAGAGATTGAATAAGAATGTTTCTATAGAAAAGAGACATATTACTGCGGTTTGGCAATTACTGGAACGTAACCAGAATGATAAAAAGAAAACAAAAATTGTAGCATGCCTAATTACAAAATCCCTTTAAAGCGATGCATAACAGATAATTGTCCTCTCCCAATTCTAGTTCATGCGAAAAAATGCCTTCCGTAATAAATAAAGAGGAAAGTGAAGAAAAATGCTAATTTTTAAAGAAAATATTTTTTTTTTACATTTTAGGAAAAATTCGGCGCCATAGTGAAATATTTACGTTTAGAGCGACGCATAAACAAATGATACTATCATTATTTCGCTATGGAATGTGCTGGGATCATTTAAAATCGTCGTATAAGTGGAAAAGGCGCATAAATGAGGCGGCGTTTAAGTGAGAGTTAACTGTATTTGAAAACATCTGCTGAATTACTAAAACCCAAATTAGTTAATTTAGTTACTATTACAAAAATTATGATTTACAATGATGTGTTAATTAAACTGTCTTCTGTATTTAAAGTTTTTCCTCATATCCATAAATACCACATTTAAAATTGCACGTTTCCTTCTTTTAAGAAATGTAATATGTAACTACTTATTTGTAAAAAAGCATTTTTTATACAATTAAAAAATATATATTTAATGAAAATGCTTTTTTTTTAAACTACAAGGTATTTTCCTTAACGGTCTACCATGTATTTCACATAAATATAACTCCGATCAATATTTAATGTGCCTATTTAGATCATTTATTGAAAATCACGCGTTTTAAAAAAATAATCGTGTCAGGGGATATAATATTGAGTTTGGAGAAAAAGTTTTAAAAATATTCACTGAATAATTCAATACTTGTATACCATTTATGATATTATGACATTTCTGATGTGAAATGACAGGTATTACTACATAATTAATTTGAAATACGTTCACTGCGTACATAAACACTAAAATATGTAAGTCTGCTATTTAATATACCATTAAAAAAGTTAATATTAAATTTCCTATATGCATTTTTAAATACTAGCTTTGATTTTTAAATTACTTCGTTTCCTTTTAAACTTTATTTCTTCCAAAATTAGTTATCGAGTAAAATTTTGTTTTTTGTCTTTTATTTCTTTTTTTTAAAGTATTTTATTGTTTTTATTTTATTAATATGTAGTTATTAATATATGTTTTCATGTTAATAATAAGTATGTATTTTTTTAATTCTTTATTCACTTACTTATTTGATTTAAAGCTCAAATTATATGAACGCTATTCTACGCAAAAAAGACATACAAAAGAAACTAAAATATACGAAGATTTATCGGATTGTTGCCAAAAAACTGGAAACAATCTTGCAGGGGTAGAAACGCTCAAATTTTCCTGAGACGGCTGCAAAGACCTAACACATCCTTCTCCAAAGCCATTTCAGTTAGTACAAATGCCGACGTGTAGTCGAATTCGCGACTAATGTGCCACTACCCCCCCCTTTTCCAGACTCCCGTCTCGAGACGGAATGATAAACGAGCTGAAAATAATCGATAGTTTTAAGTTCGTGCTGTTTTCCAGCGGGTTTTTGCTAAGAATCGTTTAGCAAAGAGAACACCGAAAGTAAACTGAAATTAAAAACTTGGAGAGTTTGTAATGGGATTGGGGTTCTGGCTAATAAAAAGATTTTTTTCCCTAATTGAAAAAGAAAAGAAAGTAATTGTTTTTCAGACGAGCCTCAAGTAGTCTTAGATGGCATCAATCACGGAATATTGTAAATGCAAATAGTGTCAGATTAAGGATTTTGAAGAATAAACAAAATTGAAGCTACACTCTACAAAAAATAAAGTACTTACGAAATTTCAGAGAAAAAATGTAATTAAAAATGTAAAACTCATTGCGTTTTACTATAAATATTACACAAATATGTGTCCCAAAGAATGCTATTAACTTTTAAAGTACATGGTTATAATTAAAATAAAGATTTTAGATCACTCTTATTTAAAAGTATCGGGCATAATGGCATGATATATGGGTGTGCCCATACAATTGTTTTTTACAATGGAAAAAATGGACAAACACCTGCAGTGATGAGTTCATTATGTCTTAAATGTCGCTATTGCAAGTAGTCCTCAAGACCGTAAGGGCATTGAAGAAGACACAAAATTGCTTAACTTTAATATTTTGCACATTTCTGTTATAGACCGAAAGATTCGAAAACTGAATTTCAACGGGCCCCCAAACCTGTAAATTCTCCACTGGATGCCTGGCACTGTTAAGGTAAACAATAATGTTAGGAGTGTGCTAATCATTTAGACATACCGTGAGCATCAGCATCGCAAGCACAGCATCAGCAGAGATATATATTATTCGTAAGATGCTTTTTTTTTATAAGCTCAACTTTTCTCTGGTCAATATTGTTCTAAACAGACAATGTTAAAAATTCAACAGTGCATTTTAGTTTACCCATTTGTGTAATGACTTAATATTCGCAATTAGTAAAAGTTTGGTTATTTCTTTTTGTTTTTTGGAAAGCAAATAGAACTTAAATAGAAGAAAAAAGTATCGAACTTTTTGCCAAAAACTTCCATTTAAAAATAAAGCAAAAGTTAAGATTCTAATAAAATATGCATGAAAAGAAGTATCTGAGTGGTGATATTTCCACATAGAGTAAGTATAAAAAATACATTTCCATGCTCTAAAGCTCATGGAAAGTCGTTTATGAATAAAATTTCATGAACTCGGAGTAAGCATAGAAAAGTTAATTTGCATGTACAAAGACTCATGCAAAAGATATGTGAACGATGCTTGATGCATATAGAGCAAAATAAATAAATAAATAAATTTTCATGTACATTTGCGAATGCAGAGAGTCATGTAATAAACATTTGAATGATGTGGTTACTTAATGTTTTATTTGAATTATTACTGCTTTATTTGAATGATGTTTCATGCATTTAATAGTAAACATAGACAAGTACATTAGCATGAACAAAGATGCATGAAAAAAAATGTATTTAAGATGTTAATTCACATAGAGCCTGCACATAAAATCAAATTTTATCGATCAAAGAAGACTCAGGTATTCTATTCCAAGAAAGCTTCTTTTTGCTTTGTACTTTCTGGAGTCGCATTTTGAAGCACCAACCACCTACTCCTATCAGAAGCGAAGAGGGTGACAAGAGGATGAATACTTGAGCACCTCTCGCCATCTTCAAACTGAATGCTGAATGACCTGGAAGTAATATCTAAGTTTCGAGTTCGGTGCCCTTGAAGCAAAATTTTTTGGCTTGGATTGCTCGGAGCAGCGAACATAAAGTACGATCACGGATTTAAGACAGGAAAGAATGTGCGATGAAAAGATAATGTTCCGAAAGATACGTGAAAATAGGTGTCTGCCATCGGTCTGCTGAAAATCGGTGTATTTCTTTACGAGCAAATTCCCGCATTAAAAAAAAAAAGAAAAAGAAAAAAAAAGAAAATGATCGTATAAGAAACAAAATGATAGCTATGTGACAGTAAAGTATTACGATATGTTAAGTAACAGAAAACATTGTGTTATAGAATCACAAATTTACAATAAATTACAAAGACGTGTTTCGGGGTTAAAAGTTTTTGTGCACCCAAAAAACAGATGATGTTTTTACAGTATAATGCACTTAATTTCATAGTCACGTACTGTTAAAATTGCTAATTTTACAATATTAACTGTAAAATTTCTAATTTTACAGTAAGAAACTGTAATTTTGCTAATACTACAGTTTATTACCGTGCATTTTACAGTTTTAAAATGGAACCTTTGCTGCCAGTATTGTACTGTTGTTTTTACAGTATAATAAAGCTAATTTTGTGGTGATAAACTGTAAAATTGTGTAATAAGCTGCAAAATTGCATATTTTACAGTTTATTACTTTGCCCAGTTTTTAACTGGAACCTCTGCTTCAAGGATCATTCTGTAAAAACAACAGCTTATTTTTTGCAGTGTGTGAGAAAGTGTGATCTTTTGGATCTAAGGTCGTCCGACAAAAGCGATGCTAACATTTTTCGAGCAATGACGAATTTCTATATGTTTTCTTTTTGCACCTCGGGCATCCTGTAGTCGCTTTTTCAAATTGGCAGTCTACCAATGTTACTCACCACCCTGTTTTGCTAACGTGGCGCCCATGCCTCCGCCATACGGGACAAAATGACGGACCCAGTGCGGAATGTCCAGTCCCGCTGTGTCTGCTGGTGCCACCTCCTTTCTTTCAGGTATTGTAGGTTTGTTTCTGGTCCTCTGAAGAAGACGTCTAAGCACACACATAAGCACACGTACCTATCGCGATTCGGCATTGTGACAAACATGATGTAAATTCTAGATGTCAAAACTCAATTTTTATTATTACTATTGTTTCTCTTTTTCTTCTTTTTTTAAAAGCAGGGTTAAGGTGCCCTTTCCAGGATCAATTTACATCTAGAAGACCACACTTTTCTGCAAAAAAGGGGTTTGTTGAAACCTATTTTAAAAATTAAAAATTTGTATTTATAACGTTGTTTTTCCAACTGTTACTCTTATTTTTGAAATGATTATATTTTACCCTTTACTGTATTATATTCTGAGTATATATTATATTTGATATATGCAGATGTGTTTCGTAGTAATAGTAGCAGTAGTAGTAATTAAAATAATAATAATAATAACAATAATTACAATAATAATAATAAATGCTGAATTTACTAATTTTCTTTCTTTTTAAGAAAAATATTTGGTTTTTATTATGACATTATGCACATGAAAACACTTTTGCAAAGTGATGATGTGTGTATGTATAATTCATTTTTCTCATAAGAAGTGCAATGTCAAAACTTTTTAACATTGCACGTTTCAATCTATTTTATATCCGTTCAACATTTTGTATGTATGCTTTCTCTTTTGAACTAATGTTTAAAGTAACAAGGCATGCTAATGTATTACTTTATTCTTTTGGAGTGAAACAATTTCAATTTTTTTCAAGAACGACATTAACTTTTTGTCCTTGCAACTCCCAAATTCTTCTACAAAGTGCAAAATATTATAGGAAACAATACGTATGCTAGTAAAAAAAAAATATTTTTATCGCTAAATCAAACCTCTCCAAAATATACCACCCGTTCAGAAACCCAATTCCGATGCTAACAGAATTTGTTTTCTTCTAATATTTCCGCGTGCTTGATAACTAGGAATTTCAAGATTCTTTTCATTCTGCGGTATGCAAATCGGCCACGATTTTTTTAAACTGAACAGTTTGATTTAGTGCAATTCAAGAATAATACCGAGCGGAAATTGTCCTTTCTCCCACCCCTCTCGACAGAATGATAAACGACCGATAAATAATCTATGGTTTCGAACTTGTGCGACTTAGAAACAGATTTTTGGCTCCAATAGCTCTGAATATTGGGGTCAGAAGGGCTGCTGAAAATGGAAAATGTCAACGAATAGACATCTCAGCAACTGCCCAGTAGTTC
>JAXGGA010016053.1:0-27572 GCA_038373865.1 Uloborus plumipes
AATAAGCAGTGACATATAATTATAAAATTTATGCCTGAAAAAGTTTCATATGAGGCAGCCAGAAGCAATGGGATGTACTCGTAAGTGCCAAAATTAAAAATATGGAATAGTAAAGTCAATGGTAGGAGTAGGAAGTAAATGGTAGGAGAACCTCTGATCTCTTTTGGGGATAGAGATGGTACTAGTAGTCCTGGTAAATGCTGATCTATAGCACAACTAAGAAACCTTTTTTTCAGTGAAAGCCTACCTAAGGTCTGATCTCTTAACGTGGTTCCTCAAAACTTGAATTTTTAATTTGCTTCTCATTGTATTATACAAAATAGCATGATATATGATTCCACAGTTCTCCGAATTATTACTTTAGTAGCACAATAATCATGGAGGGAGAAAGTCAGGATAAAATATGGCACACATTATTGGCAATCCTAAAGATTGTTTTGACTAAACAAATTCCCTTCAGACGGTAATTCTGACTACGTTAGTGGATAACTGGTAACGAAAACTGAAACAATTTTTCCAAGATTTTCGTCCCTGTTTCGGAAAAAATAAAGAGCCAAACATTGAAAATATTAACAGTGGGCCACATTTCCTTTTGCCCCCCCCCCCCCTCAAACATGCGGGTATAATACTTAAATAAAAATAATGAAAAAAAAAAACCTGTAAATGAAACTCTGATTATGATTTTCGTTTCGATCTTACAAAACCTCAGGTTCTAAATTTTTAGTGTCCATCAAGTTGGGGGGGGGGGGCACGGGCCCCCCTGTGCCCCCCCGACGCTACGCTTATGACTACAACTACAACTACTTTTTCAAAAATGTAGCAACTACAAACTACTTTTGAAATGCTGTCGCTACTTTGCTACATTTTAAAAAATAAATTTTTAAAAAAAGCATACAACATTTGAGGATTGACCGAAAAATTCGAAAAGTGGCTTAGCTTAATAACTTAACTTATTTTGACATGGAATATTACTAGGAATTTGTCTTTTTTTTTTGTTCGAATTTGTCCTTCTAAGAATATTTTATAATTTTACGAATATTCGTTGCAAGATAGGATTCAAAAGTTGAAAGATTGAGAGAATTTAACCTTGAAATTTCTAATAATTTCTTGCCAGGGAACGTTTAGGATTATGAAAATTATTTGTCGGAATACGAAAATTATGATGCCAAATAAACCAATGACTTCAAACAGATAGAATATATTGCATCAAGATGATGTATCTAAGATCAGTTCACATTTTTTGTAGTTCTTATTTCTCATTGCGTCCGCTGGTGTATTCGTGCAAGATTTGTACCAGTCAGATTTGATTAAACCAGATTCGAAAGAAAGAAGCTTGTTTCTTTCTTTATTTTTCTTTCTTTTTAATTTTTCCATTTATTTATTTATTTATTTTTTTCAATTACAAATTTAAAAGTAGTTTCCAGAAATCGCTACAAACTACTGTTTTTTGTATCACGCTACTCACTACTCTGCAATTTTTTAAAAAGTAGTGCGCTACACTACAAAGTACTTAAAAATGTAGCTACTACATTAGTTTCGCTACTTGTAGCGCGCTACTTCCGACCACTGGTCCGGATGAGCAATATTGTACAGTATGAATAAACATGACAAAGAAAGAAATGAGTGCATACAATGTCAGATTACATTTCATTTATTTACTCTTAAGAACCTAGGCAGAGGCAGACACCATAAAAATTCAAGCTACCGTAACTATCAAAATATTTATCTAAATAGTTAAAGACATTAAAATAATGTTGAAAAAATGTACAAATAAAAGGAAATTGCTAAGAAGCTTTTGTCAGCTGTCTTTCATTCCAAGCTCGTTATTTTCACTGCAAAAGCAGTTCTTTGTAACCTCAAAAAGTAACCTGTAGAATTCTAATGCTATTGGTGTGTTTGAAATGCTTCGAGGTTTTCAACCTGATAAATTTGAACAAACATTGTTTGATAAAATAACAACTGAGCGATTTTAAAAGCAACAGATAACTTGTGCTTAAGTTCAAAAAGCACTTTACAGAAAAATTATTTGCTATAAACATGGAATAATTTTACCTTCTCCTTAATCTCTGTTCGAGCAATTTGCAGTTTTTCTTCTTTTTTATCCGTATGAAGTCTTTGATATCTAAATAGAAATATTTTTTAAAGCTGGTAGTGAAAATTATTAAATTAAAAAGCAAAATGTAGCAAAAATGCATTAAAAAATGTATTTGATTGCAAAAATAAAGTTGTTTCAAAAATTAGTAAAGCATTATATGTTTTTTTTCTTTCTTTTTTCTTACTTTTATACTTATTGTTTTCCTAATCATAAACTATCCCTTTTCCCTAGATTCATTTCTTTTCCAAGTGTAGTTACCTTAAGCCAGCGGTTCCCAACCGGTGGTTCGCGAACCCCCAGGGGTTCGCGAGGTGCCTGAAGGGGGTTCGCCAAATTTAAATTGTAATGGCGGACTTTTAAATATTTTTGTAATAAATAAAGAAATATTCAATTTACATTCATAGTTATTGCTCTTTTAAAATTTGAAAACAAGTCGGATTTTTCCATCTCTATCTGGCTCAAAAAAAAAAAAAAAAAAAGAGTCTCTAAAAATATTTCAGTGGTTTAAATAACCTTGATAAAATACAATTTTCTTTTTCCTTCCAAAACACGACAAAAAGAAATATCCCTCTGACTAAATGTTCAAGTGGGGGCATGCAGAATCGTTGAATTAGCTGTGGCGGGGGTAGCAACAGCCTTGAAAAGGCGCCATTGAGAGGTTTCATGAAGAATATGCATTTGCAAGTAAAAAAAAAAGAAAAAGAAAGAAAGAGTAATCAAGCAATACAAAATTGGCGGATCTTGAACCTTATGGATTATATGACAGCAAGAGGCTCCAAATTGGAAATTTATTACTGGCTTTTACTCAGTTCTGTTTTTTTTTTGTAAAAATATAATGTTAGTTTTTAAGATAAGAGTCGCATCAATAGACTCATGTACAGAAAGGATTTTCCTCCTTCACATATCTGAAAAATAAATACCGAAATAGACTAAATGCAGAGCCTGATCTGAGACTGAGACTTTCAGACATCGAACCCAACTATCAACTCCTTTGTTCCCTCAAGCAGCCACAAATATCCCATTAAGTTTTTTTCTTCAATCATATCAAAGTATGTTTTAAGAACTAATTTATTTTTTTGAATAACTTGTTTATTATTTTTCTTGTATCTGCCAGTTTCAATTTATTAATGTCTCTATTAATCGGTGTTTAAAATAATATTTTTGCATATTGCAATCAACTGCTATGAAAAGGAAAAGCAAATTTAGTGTTTCTTTTATTGTATTCTTACATGTTATTTATTTTAAGACCAGGGGGTTCGCGAAATTTTTCAGCAAACAGGCTTATTTTTTCACTTATTTACAGTAGACTGTTGAAATTTCAAACTAATCAGGGCCATAGGTAGTTGGAATTTTCAAAAATAACCAAGAAAATACTGTTTAGGAAAGGATTATACCATTAATCCAATAGAGTGGTTATACACTATATAATATACATAACAAACATAACACTACAATATGCAATTAATTAATTTTTAGCAAAATTTAACAAAAATTAACTCTTATTGTTGACTGACACTGAACATAAAGGAACACCAGGGGTCAATCTAGAGCAGGGTTCATACTCATTTTTAAAAATGAAAATTAAGGACTTTTTAAGGACTCCCAACATTTTTTAAGGACTCATAGGAAAATATTTAAACAGCTTTATGAACACAATTTCAAATTTACAAGTACAGTATAACCTCGATTTAACGATTGCCTATGGACTGTAAAAAATTATCGTTAAATCGAGGATATCGTTAAATCGAGAAAGCATACTTATAAGTTAAACGGATTAAACTATTGCTAATTAAGTGAACGCTTAAACATACGTTATTTTGTTTCTTTAAGAAAACTGCGCATTTATATTATTTCCAAAGTTATTTCATCGATCTTTGTTTTCTCGTGTTGAGAAAATTTCACCTTTTTCGACCTTATTTTTTTCGACTGATCACTCTCCTTTCAAGGTGCTAAAAAATTTTGTTTGGAATGTTAGAAGTTTGGACGTTACTGAAGGATGAATCTTTACTATTGGAACATGAGGTCTCATGCTGTTGCAAGTAAAATAGTTAGAAAAATATTTTAAACATATACTACTGTATTTTTGACGAGAGATAATTGGGCCCTGCCCGATATTATCGTTAAATCGAGGAAAGATATCGTTAAATTGAGGACGTTTTAACATTAAATTTAAGGCATATGAGTCGGGACCAATGAAATTTATCGTTAAATTGGGGAAATCGTTAAATCGGGTATCGTTAAATCGAAGTTATACTGTACATTAAAATTTAAAGTGCAGAGAGATTCGCAATGGACTCTGATTCAAATGACAATGAATGATTAAGAGACTACCATTCTGAATTGGGAACGGAAAGTAACTATAGAAAACGCTACAAATAGGATAAATAAACAACATCGTCTATGCTTTTCTAGAGTTAAGCTCTTTAATCTTTTTACTGGTTGAATTTATTATTATTCTGGCCAACTTTTCTAAGTTTAGGATTGTTTTGTTTATATTTGTTACTGTTATTTCATTTTCAATGCAGCAATCATTTTTTCAAATATTTTTTTACTAAATTAACCTTATTTTTTACCATTGCTTAAATACGCTAACACTAATGTTGTTTATTTACATGCTTAAGTCCTTTTAAATCTTTTGTTCTTAACCCATAATGCATGAAATTGTTTTTTTCCAAAGATATTTTGTATAATGGTTACAAACAGTGTTTAATGGACAGGAAAAATAATAAAAAAAATATTATGTAAAAATTATTTTTTTTATTAAGGAAAGAAACATCGTCCCTTAAAAGTTACGGTAGACCCCAGAGGGTACATACTTTTTTTACTAAAATTGTTTTCTGCCTGCGATATAATATTTAAAAAGACATTTTATAAGAGGAAATAAAATCAGCAATTAACATAAACTGAGAAGCTGGGAATAACTTTGAAAACTTAGCTTTTTCTCTTGAGATTGCGAACGATGTCATTTTTGATAAAGATCATATTAAAATTGCTACAGAACGCAATTTACAAGGGTTATGCGGTTATGTGCTGCGATCTGTTAATAACGAATTGAAACAATACCAAGGTACTCATTGAACAATATTATTTAGTTGAAATGTTCAATTTGGGGAAATTCAGTCCCTTTTTTGGACCGTCCCTAAAGAGGGACGCAAGTCATTAATGGGTTAATTTCAATTCATTTTGACTGTTGTTTTATTTGCACATTTTTAACTTGTTTTTTTTTCCTTCACAAATTATTCTTAATTTTTTTTGATGGAAATTTTATCAATTGTGGATAATAAAAATTTATGTGTGGAACATCATTTGTGTAAAATTATCATTTATGGATAATAAAAATTTCAATGGCGCGAATTGCATCATTGAAATTTTTAGGTGGGAGGTTTTGTGGTCTCTCCAATGAATCAATCTCTTTTTTAAATCCAAAATTACGTAAAATTTTACTAAATATGAACTGAAGATATTTAAAATCTTAAATATATTGAAAAAAAGAAAAAAAAAGGATCGATTCAGTATTTTATTTTCTGATAGAAGCAACTCTTAAAAAATACGGGATTTCATTTAAAATTTTTGAATTTAATAAAAAATAAAATTAAATTTCATTTGTTTTCTTCTTAAAAAAGCGAATGAAACAACAAAAATGCAAAAATCAGATTCCTGTAGAGGATGCAAAGAGATTGCAGTTTTCAAAGTGATGGCATCAAAAGCATAAAAAAGGCATATAAAAGGATTTATTTTGGAAAAAAAAAAAATTAATTGCATTTCAAAGGTCTATGATAAACATATTTTTATTTCTGTAAACACAATTAAAGAAAAAATGAAACGATCCATTCAGCATTTAACATTTAGACTCATAAAAGAAGTTAATTTTGCTTTAAAAAACTTAAAATAAGGATCTGAACAAAAAAAAAATAAAGCGAATTTTCATTTATTTGCCTCCTAATAAAGAGTAATTAGCCTGAAAAATAAGAAAAATTCGATTTTCATGTTGGATGCAAAGAGATCACATTTTTCAAAATGAAAGCATCAGAAGTATAAAAACGGTAAATAAAATAATTTATTAAAGTCAAATAATTTTAGAATACATTTCATCAGGTTTATATGATGAATGTCATTAATAATCACGACATATTGGCCAAAAATTCGGAGGGGAAAATGCGGAAGTAGGGAGGCATAGCAAAACAGACAATACCAGACTTCCAACATTAACAGATGAATAAATACATTAATTCCTGAATATTACTGAAACACCAGCCCCGTAAGCATCTAACAAAAAAAAAAAAAATCTTGATAATTTTCTGCCAAAATAAGGTCAAAACATCGCACCAAAGACGTCAGATGGCAATATTTTTAAATAGCTGGTCACTCTATCAGAAGCAATCCTATTTTTTTTCCAACCCTTAGCTATCTGTTCGCAGTTCCAAGTTCATTTCAGTTCTAAGTTCATTTCGCAGATAATTGCTATTATTATTATTTCCTTTTTGTTTAAGTCATGAGCTGGGAGAAAAATCCTCACTCTGCATATCCAGAGAAATCTATAACAGCAATATTGCAGCAAGCCATTTTGATTTACATATCATAAAACAAACAAGCAGAACTATTAAAACAAAATAACCACCTTTTTTAAGTTAGTAATTTCTTTAAAAGAAACCAACAAAAAGCGATACATTTTACATTAAAGATTTATCACTTGCCAGAGCATCACAGACAGGAAGTGTGCAACTTTTTTTTCCGCAAAATTGGCAGATAAGCAATTCCCTTCTTTAACTTCAGAAAAGGCCGAAAAATTATGGGCTTTTACATAGAAATATGCTATGTTTTATTTTGATTTCAGATTTGCTTTTTGAATGAATAATTTGTGAAATGTTTGTTTTGTTTGATCAGCATTTTGTGAAGGGTCCGTTTTGCTTGATCGTATTTTTGTCAAGGGTCCGTTTTGCTTGATCGTACTTTTGTGAAGGGTCTGTTAACGGACCTCCTCTGGTCAGACTTCTCACTCCAGCTTTTAATGCGTGGAGGAAAAACAAAGAAAAAAAAAACCTGAAACAGTCTTTTAAAAATTAAGGAAAATTTTCCAAAATTAAGGACTTTTTAAGGGCTTTTTAGGGACCCTTATTTTGCTTGATAAAATTAAGGGTTTCTTAAGGGTTTTTTAAGGAAGTACGAACCCTGTAGAGGTCCGTTAACACACATTTTACAAAATTCAGTAACTCGAAAACAAGCCCTTCACAAAATGAAAAAATCAAAAACGGGCTCTTCACAGAAATCAGATTCAAAAACGGGAATATTTCTAGCCATAACTATTTTTCACAAAATTCCAATAACAGGACCATGGTACAATACCCCAGATTAACCCCTGGGCATATTTTTAAACTGCAAAAGAGTGCATTCATATTTTTTACATTCAACTGTATTTTTGTTTACTATTTTTTCTATATGTTTTGTAAAAGCTTGAGTAGATTCAATTCATAGTGCAAATAATTATATTAGGACAAAATACACAATTTATGAAGTTTACAGGTTATTAAGAACTTTTCAATAATGTTTGAACACTTTTCAAAAGAAACAAACTTAGACTGCAATGATTTTGAGAAAATATCAAAACCTTTTAAACATTGCTTAGTGCAAAGATTTGATTAGTTTTTAACAATTAAAATGAATAGAAAGAAAAAGTAGATGGATGTATAATTTTCACACATAACCTTTTTCTTATCCGTTAGACTACTAACAACCTTCCTGAATGAAAATACTCAGCTAAATTGATATTTTTAAAACATGTTTCCATTCTTGGTGCAGAACATGATAAATCATAAACAGCCTGAAACCTTCCATGAAATTATAAATACATAAGTTTTAAATTTGGCTTCTTGAATGCAAATTTCTTTTTTAGAGGGAAAAACATAGCAAAAGTTCATTTATTCGTATTTATTATAGGCTAAGCATTTATTATGACAAATACTTTACCATAATCAAAAATTCAAAAAAAATGCATGAAACTTTAGGTAACTTTGAACTAGAGATTCAACAAAGCGGCGTTTGGACGAAGCACCAAATACCGAAACGTCGGCTGCTGCAAATACTGAAGTATTAGCATCGAGTCATGTACATGCGTTTCTTTGTACTCATAATTGAGAATTTATATTTTGTATGAACTACTTAATGCGCTTCATTTTGAAACTGTTTACATCAAGAATAATTAAATGAAAAATAATAAATAACAAAGAAAATTGAACAAAGAAGTACAACACAAGCTTCAAGTAACAAAGAAAATTGAAACCTAATATCTTTCATTAAAAGTGGATGTGCAAGGAGTGGACATTTTCCTCATATTGTGCTCGATAAAAAATAAATAAAAATTCAGTTTCAATTTACTTTTTGTTAATTCTTAGGACATTTTATAATCCTAAACCTTATAATTAATTATGATCAATATTCACAAAATGGAATAAAAAATTTCACCATATTAATTAATTTAACAAAAACTGAACTTTTATAACTGCAATGTTGGCAAAATAAATGACTTTTTAAAAAAAAATCTGGTCAGGTAGATGATAAAATCGACTTTTTTTTTTTTAATGTCAACACTAGAAATGTTTAATGAAAGCCACATTTTACTAACTTCATTTTGAAACAACTAAGTGTTCATATAATTATTAACTATACGTCATTTAATTTTACTCATTTATTTCATAAGAATAAATAAGTTTTCAAATTAAATAGAACATACTGTTATTTATTGAACAGTTTCTGATTCCATAGGTTCAATACACCCAACCATTTTAATTAAATATAATTTCCTTCTGTGTTTTGCTATATGTTATAATTGTGCATAGCTTAAAGAATATTTTATGTAATTATGATTACAAAATGAAAATTTACAACATAAATTATTCTAGGCCGAAGCAGCTGTATTGCACCTTCTGCTTCGGCCAGGCCGAAGCTTCAGTGAAACGGTCGAAGCATCGGTCCATCTCTACTTTTAACATTAAGTTACAAAGTGTTTTGTTTTGTATTTTCTTTTTTAAAAATATGCATAATACGTTTAATGATTTGCAGTTAATCTAGAAATAGGGATGGGTTTTCAATAAACACTTTAACATTGTAGAAAAGTTTCAAAAACTCACTTGAAAGCTTTCTTTAGAGCAGTTTTCTCAGCATGAGCTCTGTTTTTTAAGTCCTCAATGATTTCAATTAGTTTTTCATGGTCTCCTATACTTTGGTTTTTGGAGAAATGCTGCAAGATGATTGAGTATTACTGGAACAGATCAAACTCAAACACATTTATTATTGTTGAAAGTAAAGTTTCTCACCAAAAGTTGCGAGTTCAAGGATTTAATTAGAATTTCTTTCTGGGAGAGTTGTCTTTGCAGTTCATCTCTTGTTTCCTCAAGACTTGATTTATAACTTTCCATAGCGTTAGTTTTTCCCTTCAGATACAGAGAAACTAAAATTACAATCCAAAGAACAGACCATGCACTAAAGCAATGTTAATGAGAAATAAATTACATTTTAAACTCTTGTTCAAAAATAATTAGCAGATAATTTTTAAAGCACATTAATTTAGACAGTTCAGTAACTGTTTAATTTCTCAGTATACTTCTCACACTCAACGTGACTTACACCAACTCCGACCTTTAATCTATTCTCAAAATAAATATAGAATTGCATTTCTCTTACAGAAAGTACAACAATTTCTTGTCTGAAAAAATCATTTTCAGACTAAAAAAAATGCATGCTCATGTAAAATTGCTGGTCCTATAACTGGTTAGTTTTGAAGGGGTTTGTTTTTCTTTCTTTTTTTTGGATAAAATTTAAGATGTTTTTCAAATCACTCTACAACCAGTAAACAATAGAAAAAATCAATAGTAATACAAGCAATTTTTAAAATATGTATCTTAACCTTTTGGAACTGGGCTGTTTTTTGGAAATTTTTCTTTCGACCCATTTAGAATGACAGTTGAACCAGATTTCATTTCCATGAAACCTTGAAAAAATTCCCGGCTCCAAAGGGATCGAGTGAAAATTTCAACCCAGTTCTCTAAAGAAAAAGAACTCATGGTACAACATGTGTACCGCCCGGTTCCTAAAGGTTAAGTGCTCAGATCTATAACTATCATACTGGCTTTTAAAAGTATATTGTAGATCTTTCAAAGAAATTTCACAAAACTTTCAACTACAGGAAGACTCATCAAATTTTAAAATTTAGAAGTAATCCTAGAAGTTAGATCTTGAAAATATAAACAAAGCAAATCTCCTGAAAGTTTTTAAAAGAAAATATTATTCAATGTTTGTTTGAGCTTCTATAAGAAAACACTAGACAAGGAATATAATACGAGATTTGGGTTATGCAGATTTGATATGTGACTAGGATCTCTAAACTTACCAGAATCAGCAGAATGAAACAGGGAAGGACACTGATATGGATCCCAGCACTATTATCCAGAGCAGAAAAATTAATTTTCGAAAAAAAAATATTTTTAGTAAACCAAAAGATTAACCCCTCCTGCCACACACAATCAGGTGATAAGATTGTGTATTTCATAACATAAGTACACTGGCATGATACTGCTCTGAAAAGGACATCAGCTTGAGATGGGTAGCGTTCAATATACAGCAGTTTTGGAACAGGCAGATAGCAGAAACATCCGAAAGCAACTCACCTGATAAATAGAAATCCTTCTTTCTAAATCTTTGATCATAGCCTCCTGAGATACACATTTCCGTTCACTTTCCTACGTGAAAATTCAAAGGGAAAAAAATGACACATTGCTTCAGAAGAACATCAACGTTTCATCAGAAATTAAAACAACTTTCTTATAACAATTAAAATCAAAACATTGCTTAGCACTCCATAACCATTTTTCATACTTTTGTTCTAAACAGACAGAAGGAGGTTTGGAGAATTTGAATCTAAAACAGCTATGTTTATGAATAATCTTATGAAAAGGGCAAGTAATGATAATTAAGGTAAATGTAAATATACAAAAATGATTCTCAGGCAGTGGTACAACAACCCTTCAGGGCATTGAAAATCTGTAAAGGATATGGACACAGGGATATGCAGTAGTGGCGTGCGGAGCAATATTTAGTATATACAATTTTTTTACATTTTTTGACTGGTCGATTGTTTAAGGGACTAGCCTAGTACTTCTGGTCCACTGATATGCAGCTGACTAAAAAGCCACAAAATTAACTTGATTATGCTATAGTTCAACTCTAACAAAAGTTTAAGCAATATTGTATTATCCTGCCTTGAAACATAAGTACTGCAACACCTTTTCAATTCACTTTTTGACTAGAATCGACAAAACAAAATTGCTCTGAAGTTCCTACTGCGGTCAAAGAGAACTAATGATTATGAGAACCTAGACAGGGTTTTCAAGTTTAACTTATCTGAAGAGCGAGTAAAGAAACAAGCTTATAATTGAAAAACATTTTATGCTATATTCTTTTCAGAGTAGATAACTACAAAAATCAGAAACTCTAGTAAAATAAAGGAAGCATACAGAGTCAAAACACAATTGGTTCAGGGCCCATATCAGTCAGCATATTCATAGCTAATGAAAACTATACACAAAATAAGTGCAATTGATCATTAAATATTTCAAAATCACACATTGGAGTAATTCTGACATTTTTACAAAAATGAAAAGTTTTATGCAAGTTATTTCTTATGAAAAGACTGCTTAATGTCTCAACTTTTGTTAAAAAACTCATTTTTAAACTTCCTGCAACATTTCTTTATGTCATTCCTTTGGAGCTTACTTGTAACTTTTTTCTTAAGAAGTCTTCAGATTGTTCACTGCATTGCCTACTTTGCTTTTTAACTTCAGACTGGAAAAGAATTATTGCACTTGCATAGGCTTCCAGAAGTTTAGCTAACAGATTTTGTTTACATTTCATCACATTTATGTATTCCATATTTTTTTCATTTTCATCTAAAACCTAAAAATAAAACAAACATTCAAACTCTTATTAGTTTTGAAACAATTCATCCATTAAGACAAATAGTTGAACTGAGTGTACTTTTGTTTCTCTTCACATTTATTTATTTGCTTACAACAACATGTATTTCAAGGAATTATACAATAACTCTCAACTTTTTATTTTCAATTAAATTCTAATGTCTTTTTACTAATGGTTACTCATCATTAATGGCTCCACTGTAGCTGTTGAAAAGTAACATTACAAATAGCAAGTTGAAACGCATACCATCTGAATCTAAGGCAAAATATGATACATTGAATAAAGAAATTAAAAGTCTAAAGTTTGTCATGTTGTTCATAGTGCGATTTTCAATTCTGAGTACAACAGAATTTTTTCTTTTTTAAAAGTATATTATACTTTTCTTTAGCTGTTTTTAAGTTTACAATAACTTTATTCTCAATTTACAAAATTGGTATCTTCAAAGACAAGATTAGAGGGAAGTTACCTATTTTTTTACTACCAGAAATTCTCAGCTATTTATAGATTGTTTATTATTTCAACTCTAAAATACTGTAAATGAATAAATTTCATCTTTAATCTATTCATGAAGTACAAAAAATATTTGAAAAGATTTTTCAAAAATTTTCATTTAAAAATAATTTGGGCGCTAACGGGTTAAGTCAGAGAAATAAGACCAATACGCAAACACAAAACTAACAGATAAGTTTATCTCACATTTTGCCACAAAATTATGGAGCATTCCAAATATTCAAGGGACGCTTCAAAATCCCTCATGCTCTCCTCTGTCTTATCCCACAGCTCTCTCACACAGCTTTCTTCTTTGTCAAGGGATGAAGGGAACCTGTAAATACAATAATAGCCAAATGATAACAGTAGAAATCTGCTCAAGTGCATCTCTACGATTTTGATGAAAATAAAAAGAATTTTTTTTTATTTGCCTCTTAATAAACCATAACAAACATCATAAAAGAGAAAAATCTCGTTTCCATGGCGAATGCAAAGATCGTAATTTTCAATTTTCTGTTTGCCTTTATATAGAAGTTTGGTAAGACCTCATTTAGAGTATGCTGTTCAGTTTTGGTCTCCTTATCTTAAGAAAGATATTAGTTCATTGGAAAGGTACATTGGTTAGTACAAAGGAGGGCTACAAGGTTAGTGAATGGATTTCCTAATTTAGACTATGATTCCAGACTTAGAATGTTTAATATTTATAGTCTTGATTGAGCAAAGGAGAACCAGGAGGGACATGATTCAGGTGTTTAAATTTATCAAAATGAAAGATGTTATAGGGTTAAACTTTTGTACGGAATGCAGGACAAGGGGTCATTGTTATAAGCTGTTTAAATCTCAGGCTAATATGGAAATTCGGAAAAATTACTATTTTAGCAGAGTAGTGAGAACTTGGAAGTTTACTGGAAGAGGCAGTAAGGAGCAAGGGAGTAGATAGTTTTAAGAGAGCCATTGATCTTCAATGGGATCTATAATATGACTAGGACCAGCCCTGTTGGGCCCAGAGCCTGTTGCTGGTCCTCGCATTTGTATTTGCATTTATATAAAATGAAGGCATCAAAAGTATAAAATCTGTAAATGACGGAATTTAAGTAAATTATTTTAGAATTATACTTTAAAGGCCTAGGATAAACATCGCTAAACACTATCCACAGAATTGAAACAAAATTGAAAATTAAACCACTTGTGATTCAACATTTACCTCTTTTGACCTTTGAAACTAAAAATGAATGCAGAACTTTGATTAAAATTTTGCAATTCATAATTTTGATAAAATTAAAAGAAAATTTTACTTACTTGCTTCATAAAAAAAGCAAAGTGTCAAAATGAGCAAAATTCAATTCTCATTTGAGATGTAAACTATGTGCAGTGTGTAAAAACACCATTGTTTGAAGATGGACAGCAATAAAAGCTGTTGCTAAAATCTGAAGAAAAAAAATCATATCTTACCTATGAAAAAACTTCAAAGCTGTTTTGAGGGTTGAAAGGTAAACAGTCATTACAGCCATTTCTTGCTTTATAAATTGCAATTGTGTGTTGCGATTTGGTTTATTGCCAAGCGAAGAATCAGAACTTAGAGACTGCAACTCCAAAAAATCTTCATGGAAAGGTACTTCATCAGCTGTCATACTTGAGGCACCTAGTTTCATGTCATAATCCGGCTGTTTGAGATGGAATGAAATTAAATTCTAATAAGCGTAAATTAAATCAATATCATTAAAAGTGCTTTATATATAATCTTTGTTGGTCAGAAAAGCACACTAAAGCACCCCTCCCCCCTCTATTTTAGGTGTTTTTCCACTAAATAAACAACTATAAGACTCACTGCGCATGACATTAGTAGGATTGGCAACTTTTTGCCAAAGGTAGAAAACCATGACAAAAAATTAAAACATTGCAGGGTGTAGCATACAGCAGTAGATATTGGCAATAGATTTTAATTAAAAACAAAAAAAAGAAAGAAACAATCTGACACATCACTTGATTCATAAAAGATGGCACCTAGGTTTTTTGTTTTAAGACTTAGAAACTTTTACTGGGTGCAGTGGCGCACTCAGGGGTTGGGCTGATAGGGTTGCAGCCCCCTCTGAATTTTTCCACACAAATTTTAGAAATTTAAGCTGAAATCGTTTGTTTCCTTTCTTGCTGAAATCAAGACATGTGATTTTTTTTTCCTTGAAAAGAATATTAAGTATGATGCAAAAACTAAAAGAAAGGGAAAAAAGAAAATTACTTCTTTTTCTTTTTTATATATATCTGTACACTTTACTGCATGTGATGTATGCTGTATGATTATAATTCAATTCTGTTCTTATAACTCAATTTTGTTAACATTTATTCCAAATATGTATCAGAAACACTGATTAATGCTTGTTCAATCATCTAATTCTGTTAAATAAATTTCAACAAATATATAATTGAAACCCAATATTAGGAATATAGTAAAATAAATGGCAAAACTAATATTATTAAAGCTCAAATTTGCAAAAATATTGCATGCACTTGTTTAAGGCCCACCTTCTTCAATACCTAATTTTTTTCAAATTTCCATTTTGTCATTTTCTATTTTCATCAAAACGCTTTACTTCTCAACAATAGTTATAATGATAAAAAAATATTTTTTAATGATGTGTTTTGATCATCTTAAATTAGCATTGATATCAGAAATTTGAAACATTTAATTTTTTTTAGCTACCTTTTATCAGGTTCCCCGCCTCCTCCTCTCAAAGAGTCGCGGCTCAGCAAACCCCACCCTCCCCTGAAATGATATGTCTGCGTTGACTGGGTGCAATCATGATGCCTAAACTTAAATTCTTAGTTCTAACACTGAGTGTTAAGTCCTTACCTCTACACGATATGTCAAATCCAAATCTTGGCTTTGTTCAAGAACTTTCTGCTTGATTTCTTTCATAGGGTCCTTGGTTACATGTTCTGATCTTGAAGTGTCACTGCTCTTAAATATAAATTAAGCAAAATAGATTTAAGTGAATTATAAACACAGTGAACGCATTTTGTTTCATGATAACTACAACAGTTCTGTAAAAGGACATAAAAAAAATCTGAAACAACAGGTTCTATGATTATAATGTCAGGGTTGTCGGGTTTTTCCACCCTGGAAAAAAACGTAACTGGACAAAGTGCTATTTTATTTATCTTTTGGTAATCATAATTCACAAATTTAAGGCTAAAAATGAATAACTTAACAATAACAAGTCAATATATTCATTCTTTTTATTGAAGGAACATACACAATATTATATAAAATATTGATTAGTATAGTTAAAAACTTTGCATCAAATTTTTTATCATAGCACATTTATGAACAGGTGAATATTTCCATCCAGTCTTAATCAGGGTTGGCAAAGGTGGACCCAGCCCAGAAAAACCCGCCCGGGTTTTTCCGGGCGGGTCCACCAACAAAAACCCACCTAGGTTTTTGCCAAAAGTGGGTTTTTGTTAATTTCTAAGATATCAACACATATAGTCCATAATAATATCTCATCTAAATTATACATAAAAAATAAGTAAGAAATCAGGTTTATTTTTCTAGCGATGAAACTGCTTTTTGTTGCAAAATACTTATAATTATTATTTATTTATCTTTTGACTTCAAATTTTAAAATAAATTGGAAATGAACCTTTGACAAACTTCTTGTAGATGTAAAAAAATGCTCAACTTTTGTTTGATGATAATTTTGATTCAACACAGAAGTCAAATTATGATAAAATAAAAATAATGAATGAAAATTATACTTTAAGTAATTTACGTAGATTAACACATTGAAAAGAATCATAATAAATCATAACAGTTTACCAATCAAAATCACATTCACTTTTGTTTTTGAAGGACAAATAAAGTGAATGAACAAATTAAGAATCACAAATGTTTTACTAAATCTGGAACAATATTGTCCGTTTTTACGCTCGCGAATTTGTAGTTCTCGAAATGGAGCAAGAAAAATAAAGTTTTACTCTTCATTTCTTCTAACCCTATTGCATTATGATGATTTTCTATGACAATGCAATTCAGAGCTTCAACTTAATATATTTTTACATGAATGAATGCATAGATTATATATCAATCCCCGCATAAGAAATAAAATGTAAACATACAAAAACCCAGAAAAACCTGCAAAAGCCCAGAAAAACCTGCAAAAACCCAGAAAAACCCGGGTGGGTTGGATTTTTGTAGAAAAACCCGGGTTTTTGCCAACCCTGGTCTTAATTCACAATTTTAATTTTCGCTCGAGGAAATTAATCTTTCCAAGAACTTATGTATTAACTCCACCGCAGCTACGGATTTGGCTTTTGAAACACATTTGGCGGGAATTTTTAGCCGCTGTTAGAAGTGAAATGAGTGTGAACTTCAACCGCTAAAAAAAAAAAAAAAAAAAAAAAAATCACCAAAAAAATTGCCAAATCTGTAGCTGCAGTAGAGTTAATACGTAAGTACCCGTTTTCAGAAGAAAAATGGAAAATTCTTAGAATTTCCTTTTTTGGCTCGGACCATTATCATCTTTAGCCAAAGCCTTCAAAACAAAAAAAGAATATAATTCAACACTTACAGTCTTAGAAACAGCTTTTTGACGTCCTTTATATTTCCCAGGTGGAATCCAAGGTACTTTTTTGGTATTTGCAGATGATGATTTTGACATTTTAAGTTCTGAAATATATGATTTATGCATGAGTTCACAAACTCCCAAGGTGTAGAAAATAATAAAATCATAGATTACTATTTATCTGGTTGAGTTTTGAAGCAAGTTACATGTTCCATCTTGTGCAGAATTCAAGAAACAAAGCTTAAATGTTTGAACTCAATGCATTTTAGGTGATTACAAAAATAAAAAATCGCTTCACTTATTGTCCGTAAAGTTGAAATTCTTTGCACAAGCTATCAATTTCAAATGTTTTACAATTTATTTTTTTTGCAGGGCTGTTACTTGGATGTAGAAAAAACCACATAGAAAAAGAATAAATTAACTGCACTTTTACAATCATAGGAATTGTTTGTTCAATGAATTAATTACTCATAAATGAAGCATCTCAAGCACCATGAGTTCTACTGTGAAATACTCACAATTTATGAAAACACTATGCATTTATGAAAACGAAATATAAATACTTGTTCGTTTAATTACCTTATCCTACTTTACTTCACATATCAATGCTTTTACGCTAGAGACAAAAGAAAAGTACTTACTATTTCCAATGGCAGATTTTTTTCATAAAATAATAACTTGTTCTTGATTCACACAACTAGTGAAGCTATGACAAGCTGCCATTTCACTGTTGCTCTTTATTAAGTTCTAAGACGTCATTGTGGTATCTTTTAATTTTATTCGTGAGAAGGCGTCATTGAAATATAGTCCTCAAAGTTAATTTTTAACGTGACATTAATATTAATAAATCTTTTAACAGAATTCCATTGCCACGAGCGCCAAGAACAAGAACGTAAACAACTTTCAAAATGTGGTTCGAAATCACAGTTGCCAATTTGGAGGGAACAAAACGTAACTATTTTTTCTCTGAAGCTTCCTTTCCTCCATGTTTATCAAATCAACAGAGTTGGTCCCCGTTTTAAGGTAACCAGGAGGAAATCATTCCCATCCGATCATCCAGAAAAAGGAATGCACAAAAAACATTGGAAAATAAATGTACAGCAGCAAGGAAAAAACACAAAATAAAGAAACCATATTAAAAAGGAGCGCCCCAATGGGAGGTCACAGTGACCTCCCAATAATTTTTGTATTCTGCAAATTTTGCTGCCGACGACTGGCTTGAAGACAATCTTGCAATATTGAGATTATTTCCTCTTTTTAGTTTTTAGAACTGTTTTCTAAAAGATGACAAATGTTTTTTCACACTAAATGTTACGTATGTACGATATGTGTCCAACGTGCATGTATGCTTGTATTTTATTGTTCGGTAAAATTGGAACTTCATTCGGCAAATTGATAATTTTCCCCCTCCCAAAATTTTATCTCGGGGCACCCCTGATCTTAAACCACTTTTTCTTTTTTAGCCTACTTTCCCGTTAAAAATAAAAGAGACGAAAAAAGCATTAAAATTGGCTTAATGCATCTAAAAAATGTCCCCAAGTCCAAAAAATATCGCCAAGTCCAAAAAATATCGCCAAGTTCAAAAAATATCGCCAAGTAAAAAAAAAGTCAAAAAGAAACAAAAAAATGAAATAAATATCGAAAAATTAAAAATTTGAAAGTAGGGTATTGAGATGGGGAATTTGTGTGTCGGTCGGTCGGTCTGTCGGTCTGTCTGTCCCCCCCTAATAACTTTTGAATGAACATTCCGATTTGGACAAACTTTTTTTTGTTGGAAAGATCTCGGCGAGTACAGCTCATTCCCATATTCCCCCCCGATTTGAACAATTTTTGGTTCAACTTTGAACCGTTCAAACAACCTGCCTCGCGATACTAACTTTTTAATGAACAGTCCGATTTGAACAAACTTTTTTTGTTGGAAAGAACTTTTCAAGGATACTTCATTCTCGTATTTACATTTCCGATTTGAACAATTTTTCATTCAACATTGAACCGCTCAAGCAAGCTGTCACCCCTAATAACTTATGAGTAAACAGTCCGAAAAAAATGACTGACTGTGCAGACGATTTTTTGTTTATTTATTCATTTGTTTTATTGAATTTATTATTATTATTATTATTATTTTTGGCAGACGATTTTTTTTGTAACAAAAATGTTTCATTCACTAGGGCATTTTATTCTTTATTTATATTTAACAACTGGCAACGGATGAAAAGTGAAATTCGAGACATTTTATCAACGGACGAGTTTTTTTTCTTTTTTTTCTTCTTTTTTTTTTCTTTCTTTGATAAAATGTGTTTTGATGTACTTTGTACTTTTAATTTTTTTTTGAAAACAATTGAGGAATTTTTCTACGGAAGAACTGTAACAGTTACATTCTTTAAAAGGTGTGACAAAACTTTATTTATTCATTTATTTACTTTTTATGTGTCTATTTCATCTGATGAGAGAGGTATATTTTGCTTTTAAAGGTATGTTTGACATAATTTTTAGTCTTAGATAATCAAGAGAATAATGATCAGATGCTAGAATGCCCATGTCGATGCACGGGAAAGTAGGCTCGTTTAGTTCTTGACAGAACTTCTTGTTAAATTTCCGATTTGAACAATTTTTCGTTCAACATTGAACCGTTCAACCGATTTAAACAAACTTTTTTTTGTTCAAAAGATCTCGGCAAGGATGTTTCATTACCAGAGGTGGCGCTAGGAAATGCCCGACAGGGGGGCAAGCTTAACCGACAGGGGGGCACAGGTATAATTAAAAAATTTAGTTACGAAAACTAAGTTTCTTATAATATGCAGTTATTTTGAAATTCAAGTCCTAAAAACGCTATTTTAGACAATCTTTAATTATGTAGAGGGGCAATGGTGCACTACACTGGATATATATATATATTTTTTTTTTTAGTTTTAAGTCTAAAAATCCCATTTGTTGGCAATTTTTGACTAAGTTGCAGAGTTTTATTGCAGATTTCTTAATTGGAGAGGGACCACGTTTGGTACAATTTTTAATCAGAACCACTTGTTCACAGTTTCTATTTTTGAGAAATAAAGCGGCTTCTTATTAAAAAAAAAGTACAGGGGCATCGTTTGGTTCGGGACTCTTCCCCGAAATATTCTTAAGACTCCTAAAAACGCCGTTATTGGGCGCCTTTGACAACGATAGGGTAAGGGTAAGGGTTGTGGTACAGAGACTCTCCCAGAAATTATTCAAAATTTCCCCCAAAACAAAAATTTTATGTGCTTCTTTTCGACAACGTTTTCGAAAATCTAGTTGGCTTTATAGGTTGTTGTTGTTCTTGGGGGGGGGGGGGGGGGGAGTAATTTTAAAATTTCCTACTTCTTGATTTTTCCCATTAAGAAAAACGAGAAGCCAACCTTTGTCAGATGGGGGAGGCGGCCCGGTGACCTAACTGATAAAAAATCGCCCAGTTTGACTCTCGGTGATGGCCCTGGTCAGCTGCCCCAATGAAGCAATCACGATTTTTATTATTGTTACTATTTATTTATTTCAACTGCTGCTCGCAAAGGTTTCTATGATGTTACTTTTCCTTTCGGTTAAAAAACATTCGAAAATAATATTTCCTTAATTAGAAGTTAGATTACAGGAAATCCTTAACTAAGATTTAAAGATCACATTTCCTATCGAGATTTTACAGAAGAAAAAAAAATTAATCATCTTGATTCATGTCTTTCTATACATTTTATTTATTTTTACTTTCTTCTATATCTAATATATAGAAGAAAGTATTGGTTTCGTGAAAATTTTCGAATGTCGAATTTTGACGGATTTGCACGTTTTGAGGTGCGCTGAGTCCATTTCGACCATTTTTGGAAAATGTCTGTCTGTGTGTGTGTGAGTCTGTATGTGTGTGACCAGTTTTTGTGGCCGCGCTAGAGCAAAAACTACTGCGTGAAATCGAACAAAAATTTTTGCACATATGTACCACCATGTGAACTGGTGCACCTGACTTTGTTTAGTGAATTCCTCCAAGGGGGGTGGAGCAATCGCACGTGTTCTGCGCGGGGGTGATTGCTATATCTCAGGAAGTAACCTGCGGAATCAAACGAAAATTGGTCCATAGGTAGACCCTACTGAGTACAGGTGCTGATTAAATTTGTTTGTCAATATCTTGAAGAGGGGTGGAGCAATCGCACGTGTTCTGCGCGGGGGTGACTGCTATATCTCAGGAAGTAACCGGCGGAATCAAACGAAAATTAGTCCATAGGTAGACCCTATTGAGTACAGGTGCTGATTCAATTTGTGTGTCAATATCTCAAAGGGAGGTGGAGCAATCAAAAGTGCTTATTTTGTCATTGCACCTACTGTATCTCGGGAAATATTGCTGCGATTCGAATGAAATTTGGAATAACACTAACCCAATATGAAAGCAAGCATCGATTAAATTTTGGCGCCAATCGCCCCAGGGGAGGGTGGGGTGATTTTTGCGCTTAGTCAACAATGCGAAAAATTAATTCATTAAAAAATCGCTTTCACGCTATTTAATTATCAAAACAGCTGAAAACTTTCAATGATTTGAAATTTTTAACTGTTGCCAATTTCTTTTTACTAACAAATAAAATGTTTGCAATTAATCTAAACAAGCCTTTTGCAATGATTTCCAATTTCGCTCATTGATTCTGCATTTGAAGGGTTATTACGATAATTGGGAAATTGGAGCTGTCTCCAATTTCTCGGGCGAGTAAGTATTTTATTTTGTAACCGGAATTCATAAGATAGATATAGAAGAAAGTTTCGTGACGGCCGCGACAGCTAGTTTAATACTGGGAAGGTTTTTCCCTTTTTTTTACATTGCAAAATGAGATTGACGACTCCTTACCTGAAAAACTGGCAGGGGACCGGGAGAACCGCCCTTTGTTAAAGAAGTGCGTAACAGTGTGATTCCATTTGTTTACCTATTTGCTTAAAATTCGAACCAAAGGAAAGAAAAAATATGTTTTCTAAAGTGCAAGAAAACTATTGTTTTTTGTGCACATTAAAACATTTAAAATTAATGCAGGTGTAATTAATTTTTCTTTTAGATCAAATGTTATAAAGGCATTACAAACAACCAACAGCAGTTACATTCTGCTACTATCATTTAATATAGTAATGGAAAAATCATATAACGGTAATCTCATAATGCGACAGTTAATTAAAGCGTTTGCTACGATTTATAGATATGCTTCCCATTTATTGACATGTATTTTAAAACAAAGAACACATGCATTTTAATAAAAAAAAAGGAAATTTAAAGCAAACCATAATAATTTCTGCTTGTTACCTTGTTGATGAAGGAAAACGTTTCAGTCAACCTATTATAAGGTTCAAAGACAACAGGAGATCCAAACCCAAAAGATGATGGAGAGAAAGACCGGCGAAAAAATTTCTTTCGACGAAAACGTCTTTTTTTCGTTCACTGCTCTTTCTACTTCTCTGAAGTGTCTGCAAAGCCTTGCTTCAAGCTCCCGCCAAAAATCCTTCCCCCTCCCCGACCGACACCTGTTACTCGTGTTACACTAATTAAAACTGTCTGACGATGCACAAGCGTACAATAGTGATTCTGGCGACGCTCGCAAAGCCAGCCCCTTCACCAGCGGGGGATGTCTTTTCCTTTCTTCACAAAGTCGTCGGGTCTTACCGCTCATTCCCGAGTATCATCAGCCCTCCTTGGTGGTGGCAAAGGCCATGAGAGAAACACGTGTCTAGCGGCTGGTCTATCAGATTCTCAGAAAGTGACAATGACTTGCCACGCTGCTGGCGGTTTACGGGTGGGACCTCAGAAATCGAAAGCGGAAGATTTGTCCTTTTCCACCTGAACAAAAATAACTTTCTCCAGCAGAACTTACGTTTATCCAAAAGAGATACGATGGCAGCAACTGAAGGTTCTCGTGTTCGAAATTAGTCTGGGAATTGCGTACTTAGTCGAATAATGGGAATATCTTAAGAAAAAATAAAGTTTTTTCAGTTGAATGATTTTATTGAAATTATTTTACTGATCTGTTGGAATCAGAAGATATTTCGGCACTTAGATTTCTGTCGGAAAATTTGATCGTCGGAAATTTTTTCCCCGACGAAGTTAGAAATTTTCCCCGATGGGGGGGGCAAGACGTTTCTGATGGGGGGGGGGGCAATTGCCCCCCCTGTCCCATAGCTAGCGCCGCCACTGTTCATTACCGTATTTAAATTTTCAATTTGAACATTTTTTTCGTTCAACATTGAACCGTTCAAACAACCTTTCCCCACCTAATAACTTTCAAGTGAACCGTCCGAATTGAATGAACTTTTTTTTGTTCGAAAGATCTCGGAGAGGCTCATTCCTATATTTCACTTTTCAATTTGAACCATTTTTCATTCAATGATGAACCGTTCAGAAAAAATTTTAACATGAGCGCCTACGGAGAAATTTAAATTGAATGTTGATTCTGAACTTCAAGGCGGATTTCCTTCAAACTAACTTTGTAAGAAAATGGTTTTGATAAATAATGTATTGTAAAGTACTTGTACTGAATAATCTGTACTGAAGTTGTACTGAATAATCTTCTGTGAGGACTCTGATTCCGACTCAGACTCCGCAAACATGGCGGAAATGCAGGCTCAGAAAAAATGACTGACTGGGCAGACGATTTTTTGTTCATTTATTTATTTGTTTTGTTTAATTTATTAATATTTTTTTTTATCAGACGATTTTTTTTGTTAACAAAAATTTTTCATTCACGAGAGCATTTTATTCCTTATTTATATTAAACAACTGGCAACGGATTAAAAATGAAATTCAAGACATTTTATTAACGAACGAGTTTTTTTGCTTTCTTTGATAAAATGTGTTTTGAAGTTCTTTGTTCTTTTATTTTATTTATTTATTTTTTTTTCTTTTGAAAACGATTGTGGAATTTTTCTACGGAAGAACTATAACAGTTACATTCTTTAAAAGGTGCGACAAAACTTTATTGACTCGTTTATTTACTTTTTACGTGAAAACAAAATATTAGTAATCTTTCATTTTGGATGGCGACATTCCTTTTTTGTTACTTAATAATGCTAACTTTCACACATGTTATCAAAATGAAATATTTTTCAAGAGTATCAATTTATAAGTGTATAACAGTAATTGGGAAGATGAAAAGGAGGCCTCGATTGTAGAAAAGCAGGTGTAATTTGCATTTAGACAGAAATCACAGCATGGTTAGAGTTTGCCAAAGATTTTTGTTTTCATATGAAAGTTTATTCAATTATGGTTAATGAGTGATTGACGCACATTTTCTCTTTTACACATTATTATTATTTAAACATTGTTTTCTGTTAATATTGAGTCTTGGAGGCAAATAAATATGACTAACATGCGAAAAGATATGAATGGATCTAAATAAAGGAAACATGCTGAATTAAAAAACAAAGAATAAAAAAGTCTTCAAAAAAGTTTTTTAAATGTGATACATATTTTTAAAATGAGCAGTTTTCAAAAGCTGAAGCTTTGGACCTTTTGGAATGTAATTCAATAACAATTTACAAATAAAATAACATTCAAAAGTGAGTAGTGGTAAGAAACTCACGTGAATGACGTATGGCATAGAGGAAATTATTCAAATCATGTATTCATAAATAAAAATAAAAGAAATTAACAGGACAAAGATGCTATTACAAATACAGATGACAGCTATGACAAATGGTCAACGCGCAAAACATTGAAGTTCAGTGCTCAGCAAAGATTCAGCTATATGAGTAACAAACGTACTTGGGAACTAAACTCTGTGAGGCTCCGCGTTTGGCTGACATCCCAATCGGAACATGTGCCCTGCAACCCAGAGCCCCGTCTCACGTACACTGAGATGGACACTATAGGACTTGGCCCCACATGACCGAATGCCACTAGGGTTAGTTTCTTTTAGGTGTTGAATAACAAAGCTAAATATTGAATCGCGAAACACGATTTTCATCAAAATAACGCAAAAGAATAAATGTATGTAGTTCAGAATGTTATCGTTTTTTATCAAAATGTCTTTTTGTGCGAAAGATGGCGAATATTTAAACAATTCATAGAAAACAGTTTATTCTGAAAGTAAAGATGCTGTCTTAAATGAAGCATGCTTAGCACTCAAAACAAGTCTCGGTTACTGTTTATTTCCTTTACCCAATTTATATCACTGTACTTTAACTTTTTAGGTGTAACTAATGTTTATAACATTCTATAATAATTTGTCTGTGTTTTCATTAAAAGGAACCGTTTTAAGACTTCATACAATGAAAGAGAACAAGTTTTATAAAACTATACAGGGCCAAGAGAAAATTATAATAATAATAGTTTTTAATTGATATATGTAAAAATATGTATACTGTATACGTATGCATACTATAAATATTATTTAAATTGGAATCATGTGAATTGTTTCCTACCCTATAATAGTAACATGCCTACAGGCACAGTAAAAAACGTACAAAATACTATGAAACGTCGTCACTTCTTCAGAAGATGGACAATTTTAATTTTGAAAATACTACTTTTAAGAGTCTTCAGTTGCGTTTTTCGAGTCAAGAAATTTTACTTCTTCTTCAGAGTTGGGGGCGGCAGATTTCAAATCTGCCTAGGGGCGGCATGGAGCTAAATTCAGCCCTGATTTTGCCCTTTTAAAGTCAAATGTTTTTCGCAAATCACCAGTTGCGATAGGACCCTACTCGTTGGGTTTCGTGTTTCCACAAATGGCTCCTGTTCCCTGGAAACGACTGCTCAAACCCGACCTTTTCGAATGCACACAATCTTCTTGAGACAAAAACAGCATCCAACGAATAGAGATCTGATGCAAAATCTCGTGAACTCGAGAATCAATTATATTAATCTGTACATCAATTTTAGTTCACTAGAAAAAAATCAAGTTGAGTCTTTTTATCTTTTTTGTAGCCGCTGGCTGCTCGTGATATTTATAGCACTTCCTTTACTCTGAAAAAGGAGCGAACGCCATTCCACCGAAAAGTGAAAGCAACAAACAATCATCATTGCTTAAATAAGCACCCACTAATACATACATTTATCAATACCGTGGGGGGGGGGGTGACGACGCAGACCCCCCTGTCAATGTTGGACTTGCAATTTATGTCCGGACTGTTTAAAGATACTGAGTTAAAATCATTGAACATTTTCTATGTAAAATTAAAATACTCAGTTTTAAACTACACCTTTCTTTCTTTTTACTTTTATCATTATTATTTTTTAATGCATTTTCGAATTCATAGTTGCCGACGTAGCGAAACTGTTTTGAGATGTATGAAAAAAAAATCTGACTGTAAAATTTAATTTTCGACTTTGAACTTTTGACAAAATTGCTACCACATTAGAAAATGCAATAAGATATAAAATTATAAATATTTTGCGAAAGAAACAGTAATAATTTCATTCTGATGAATTCTATGTATTTTTTTTTTAAAGCAATGTAAAGACTTTAAAATTTACTGAAGCTAAAATGTTTCTAACTTCTTTAAAGCTTTTCTTTTTGATGTGCTTAAAATACAGCTTTGTCATTTCAAATTCCTTCGTAGAGGGAGGGGGGAGGTATATACTCAAAACAAATTACAAAAACACGTTCACTTACAATTACATTAATTTCTTAGGAAAGGACAATTAATGATTCCCCCCCCCCCCCCCCGTCCTTCCCTGTCAGGGGTCACACAAGGGCGCCCCCCCTCACACAAGGGGTCACACAAGTTGCGCCATCAAAATTTTTGGGGGGGATTTCTTAAACTAATTTATTTATTTATTTAAATTATTATTCATTTATTTTTTATTTTAAATTATTTACCGATTTTTTTAAAAAAAATATTTAATAATTTATTTAAAAAAAAATATTTCGTTTATTTCTTTATTATAATTTTTTTATTTTTTATTTTATTTATTTATTTATTTATTTATTTATTTTTATTTATTTTTTTTGTGCGTGTGTGAGTGCTTAGAATGTCTGGAAGGGGAAAATAGCGATTCTATTCCGCGCATTAAAAGAATAAAAATATATAAAAAATAATAGTTATAATTTAAAAAAATAAATAAATAATATTGAAAAAGTAAATAAAATAACAAAGAGGGGTAAAAAGAAAAATAAAAATCACAAGAGGGTTGTGAAAAATGTTGTGGGGGGGGGGGGATTTGCGCCACTTAGCTTGGGGGGGGGGGGGGAGGGCACCCCTGTTTCCTGATATCCCAAATGACGGGGCCTTTTAAAACGGCGAAAGTGTATTGCATTTTCGTACCAGAAAAAGTTGGGGATCAGCGGGTCGTTTTGTCGAACCAGAGTGGCACTTGGCACATATAGGACAACAATGGCTAAAACAGTGGGGGCGCAAACATGTAACTAAAATATGCCATACGTTTTTAAATTTTAGTATTTGAAATATCGGAGAGCTTCCATTTTTCCCACTGTGCCCAGCCCCCTATATGTTTGCTCAATATTTCGTATTTATCTATATTTTTTCCA
>JAXGGA010016054.1:0-27570 GCA_038373865.1 Uloborus plumipes
TATTCCTCTTCTTATCTCTATTTTAGTAAGATCAGACAGGAATTGATGCCATGCGTAAATATGCTTCTTATTATTCTTCTTCTTATCTCTATTTTAGTAAGATCAGAGAAGAATTGATGCATGCGTAAATATGCTTCTTATTATTCTTCTTCTTACCTCTATTTTAGTAAAATCAGAGAAGACTTGATGCATGCGTAAATATTAGGGTGGAGCGAAAAAAACAAAGTTTTTATTTTCGAATCGTAATAGTACGGAAAAGTTGCGATTGGTGAAGACTTACAAAACAAAACAAAAATTTTTGAAATCGGATAATATCTTCCGATCCTGCAACGAGTCTGAAATTTTGAAAAAATGAAAATTTTCATGTGTTCTTAGTGGTATTTTAAAATTTTTGTTTCGATGTATCATTTTAATGCTCTTGGACGGAAAAGTTACGATTGGTGATGCCTTCTAACTGTTAAAAAATACATTAAAATCGAATAATACCTTCTGATCCAGGAACAAGTCAGAAAAACCAAAAAATTGGAGAATTTCAGCTTTTTTCGGGCGGATTAAAAAAAATTCAAAAATATGTTCTCATTTTGTTTTTCTTCTTTTATTACCTAGTATCATAGCCTAAAGCCTTTTAAAAAGCACTATATTTCTCTTAAACATAAATTTATTCTTGATTTTTCATGTATCTTTTAAACATGCAAACCAACCAATCTTTACAACAATGAAACATTTTCAAATAACTGGAAATTATAAAATATTTACCAAAATTTCTACAATCTAGTTCAAAAACATACTAAATAAAACACCCACTCACAAAATAAACACTAATTTTAATTATTAAACTACAAACGATTTTAATACCTAACTAAATATATACAATTTCTTAATCGCCTTTTGAAGTCTGCCTTTTATACACTGCTACCTAACGTACTATCTACCCACAACATCCTTTAACACTAATTTAACTAAAAACTAATTAATTTTTAGTCTTTAAAATTAAACCTAGTTAGGTTAAGTAGTATATAGAATGAAACTTCAAAAAGCAATTTAAAATTAAGAAATTAACATTGTAATGAGGTAGGTATTAAAATAGTTTATCGTTTAGAGATAAAAAATATTGTTTATCTTTTGAGTGAGTGTTTTGTTCAGTGGATTTTTGTACTGAAAAAGTTAAACAAGTTTAATTAATAGACATCTGTAAAAAAATTTATGTAAATGTTATCTATTATTTTTTGGCTTTTTAGTTGATTTTAGTTTGCTTTAAGGCTATGTTGATTCCTATAGAAACAAAGTCCAAGGAAAAGTGTTGCAAGGTGTAACAAAAATTTAGGATTGGAAAGCATTTGACGAGGAGAAGGCACTATGGAAGGCAAAGTCATAGTTAAGCCTTTGCCTGCCTCATACGCCTCCATTAGCCTTACGCAAAAAATATTGTAACGAGTCCGTAGCACCTTCAACTTTCTTCAAATGAGCATTCCAATCTTGAGGAAGTAACTATAAATTTATTTACAAGTATGTACACTATTTACAATATGAGCAGGAAACAATTGCTAAACATCCAGCAATTAGGTAGCAAACAGTACACTGTACAGTAATTCAGCACCACGTATCTAACGTGAACAGTAATTAAGCAATTACAAAAGCAAAACAACCATCCGCTCAAAGCGAATAAAAAAACGAGTCACCAGATCAAATCTGAAAACAACTCACTGACTTGTGTTCAAGGCCAGCTATTTATACACGGAAAGAGATTACGACAATATTCTAGAAAAACCCGGAGCATTCTGTTCATTTATAACTTTAAACAATTCATTCAAGAAAACGCTAGAAATAAAAAGAAAAACACCACTCCGAGCGAAAATGTCTTCACGCTTATTAAAGTTAGGGCAAGTGTAAAAACTACAAAGTGTTACGGGGCCGGTATACAAGTGATAAAAGTGATATCTTCAGATACTTTTGCAACATGACGTCAGATAAAACCAAAACTAATGAAAATGATGCAAGGCAGGAAAAACAACAGCTATTTACAAGATTTGTAACAATATTAAAGCTGTTATCATGACAACTGAACATTTGAAACACGATTGCAGAGAAACTTGTGCTCAAATGGTTACTATAGGTCATCTCGGTGATGATTTTGGAACACATTTGATATGCAAGCCATAAATATAAGGAATGTATTAGTGTAGTCAAAACAAATTTTAGATTTTGTTGCCTTCTAATTTTTCATACACAAAATTATTTTTAAATAAATAGCAAAACCGACACTGAAAATCACCCGGGAACTAAAAAGGAAAAAAATAATAGATAATATTTACATGCAACTTCTTACCAATACCTATTTTTTTTTTTTACTTTTTCAGTACAAAAATCCACTGAACAAAACACTCACTCATAAGATAAACAATTTTTTTTATCTAAACAATAAACTATTTTAATACCTACCTCATTATATGTTAATTTCTTAATTTTTAATTGCTTTTTAAAGTCTCATTCTGTATACTACTTAATCTAACAAGGTTTAATTTTAAAGACTAAAAAATAATTAGTTTTTAGTTAAATTAGTGTTAAAGGATTCTTTGGGTAGATAGTTAGGTTAGGTAGCAGTTTATAAAAGGTACAGAGTTCAAAAGGCGATTAAGAAATTGTATATATTTAGTTAGGTATTAAAATTGTTTGTAGTTTAGTAATTAAAATTAGTGTTTATTTTGTGAGAGAGTGTTTTATTCAGTGGGTTTTTGCACTGGATTGTAGAAATTTTGGTAAATTTTTTATTATTTTCTGTTATTTGAAAATGTTTCATTGTTGCAAAGATTGGTTGGTTTGCATGTTTAGAAGATACATGAAAAATCAAGAATAAATTTATGTTTAAGAGAAATATAGTGCTTTTTAAAAGGCTTTAGGCTATGATACTAGGTAATAAAAGAAGAAAAACAAAATGAGAACAAATTTTTGAATTTTTTTTAATCCCCCCGAAAAAAGCTGAAATTCTCCAATTTTTTGGTTTTCTGGCTTATTCCTGGATCAGAAGGTATTATTCGATTTCAATATATTTTTTAACATTTCGAAGGCCTCACCAATCGTAACTTTTCCGTCAAGAGCATTAAAATGAAACTGAAACAAAAATTTAAAATACCACTAAGAACACATGAAAATTTCCATTTTCTCAAAATTTCAGCCTCTTTACGGGATCGGAAGATATTATCCGATTTCAAAAATTTTTGCTTTGTTTTGCAAGTCTTCACCAATCGCAACTTTTCCGCACTATTACGATTCGAAAATAAAAACTTTGTTTTTTTCACTTCACCCTAGTGTATATCCATTCACGATTTTTAAATACGGCTTGTCATAGCTTTCTACAATGTACTAAACACATTTTGTTCATTAAGAAATATTTGAAATGCACATTTCAGCTACCATTTGTTAAGTTTTTAAATCCGGTATTTGCCATTCAAAATGAAAAAAAAATCGGTTCTCGGCTCTAGAATGTTACCCAGAATGTTATCTAGAATGTACCCAACACATTTTTGTTCCTTGAAAGATGTTTGAAATGCACATTTCAGCTACCATTTGTTGAGTTTTTTCATTCGCCAAGCGCATCTGCCACCGTCCATTCGAAACGAAAAATAATCGGCCATCAACCGTCTTCGGACAATCGGCCAACAATCGAGATCGGCCGAAAAATGCCAACGATAAAGCACTGGTGTCAAGTCTGCCCACGAATATAGCTTACTATGTGTACTATATATGTAGCCTATTTCGTGCATTCTCCTTTTTTGGTAGCTGAACCTTTATGAATAAGAAGAAAGTCGTAACCATCTTTTCATCCCCCTCCCACCCTTTGCTGCACCCTTGGAAGTACTGGATTCGTGAAAAATTTTGAATTGCGAATTTCAACGGATTTACACGTTTAGATAAGGTTCATTTTGAGTATGTTTGGAAAATGTCTTTCTGTCTGTATGTTTTCATGTGTGTGTGATCAGTCTTTTGTGGTAGCTCTAGAGCAGCGGTTCCCAACCTTTTTCTCTTTGCGAACCCCTTGTAACATCGGAAAAATTTCGCGAACCCCCTGGTCTTAAAATAAGTAACATGTAAGAATCCAATAAAAAAAATACTAAATTTGCTTTTCTTTTTCATAGCAGTTGATTGCAATATGCAAAAATATTACTTCAAACACCGATTAATAGAGACATTAATAAATTGAAACTGCAGAAATAAGAAAAATAATGAACAAGTTATTCAAAAATTAAATTAGTTCTTAAAACATATCTTGATTTTGAAGAAAGAAACTTGATGGGATATTTGTGGCTGCTTGAGGGAACAAAGGAGTTGATAGTTGTGTTCGACGTATGAAAGTCTCAGTCTCAGATCAGGCTCTGCATTTAGTCTATTTCGGTATTTATTTTTCAGATATGTGTGTGAGGAAAATCCTTTGTGTACACGAGTCTATTGATGCGATTCTTATCTTAAAAACTAACATTATATATTTACAAAAAAAAAAAAAAAAAAAGAACTGAGTAAAATCCAGTAATAAATTTCCAATTTGGAGCCTTTTGCTGTCATATAATCCACAAGGTTCAAGATCCACCAATTTTGTATTGCTTGACTATTCTTTCTTTTTCTTTCTTTTTTTTTTACTTGCAAATGCATATTCTTCATGAAACCTCTTTATGGCTCCTTTTCAAGGCTGTCGCTACCCCCGCCACAGCTAATTCAACGATTCTGCATGCCCCAATATTTTTAGAGACTTTTTTTAGGCCAGATAAAGATGGAAAAATCCGACTTGTTTTCAAATTTTAAAAGAGCAATAACTTTGTATGTAAATTGAATATTTCTTTATTTTGTACAAAAATACTTAAAAGTCCGCCATTACAATATAAATTTGGCGAACCCCCTTCAGGCACCTCGCGAACCCCTGGGGGTTCGCGAACCACCGGTTGGGAACCGCTGCTCTAGAGCACAATCTACAACTTGAAATTGAAGGAAATTTGGTAGATATATGTGCCCCTGTGTGTCCATTAAATTTTGGCACCAATTCTGACAAGAGGGTGAAGCCATCGAACGTTTTTTTTCGCTTTGAATGACTGCTGTGTCTCAGAAAGTAACGGGGGGAAGCAAATATTGGGACAAAGATGGACCCTGTAGGGGTACAGGAGTTGATTCAATTTTTATGTCAGTATCTTAAAAGGGGGAGGGAGCAGTTGAACGTTTTTTCCCATTACTTGCGACTGCTATACATCAGAAATTAATGAACGAAATCAAACAAAATTGGTCGACAGGTAGACAGCAGAGAATACGAGAACTGATTTAATTTTGGCTGCAGTAGCTTCAAGGGGGGTGGCGCAACAGAACGATTTTTTTCTTTTTCATTACGACTGTCATATATCAAGAAATATTGCTGCGATTTAGATGAAATTTGATATAGAAATGAACCTACATAGAAAGAAGCGCTACATCAATGTTGACGCTAAATCGCTCGCTCCAAGGGGAACTGATTTTTTTATCACCGTTTCCGTTTAATTGTACCCATAACGAAGGAATAATTTTATTAAAATGTCCCTTTCACGAGATTTAATGATTGGAAAAACATCTAAAAAATCTCAATAATATAAAATTTTAGTCTGTTGCCATCTTCTATTTGTTAAGAAATTAAATGTTTGTGGTTAATTTAAGCAAAGCTTCTATAATGATTTTCATTTTCGACTGTCAAAGGGTATTTCGATTATTGGGAAGATGGAGTGGTCGTCAACATTTTGAGCGTGTATTCTGCTATGGTAACTGTTGTTTCATAGTAACCTTACACATGAATATTTCCCTACGCTTTTGTTTCCGTATGCAAAGAAAACATTCCCTATGCAGTAACTATACTAGACAGCAACTTAACTTGACACTAAACGTCACTACGGGTGGAGCCAATAAGAGCTCAGAAGCAGTTAGCTATCTCCTCCAATTCGCCAAGTAGGCTGTGACGTTTTATCTAGCTCGTTTTTCATAGGCTAACGTCGCGCTGACGTCACGATGTTTTTGTCAAGAAACCTTGCAGTGTAGTATCGAGACAAAACTTCGACGCCAATGAATTAAAATCGCCTCCATTCAATCCTTGGAATATTCCCGTTTTTACGAATATCATAATTTCGTAGTAGCAATCACATGAACGGTAATCTGTTAGATCCAAGAATTCATAAGACAGATGTAGATGAAAATCTCGTGATGGCCACAACGTACTAGTTTATGGAGCTTTGTTTAAGCTAGAGCCGCTATATAGACAGGCCAACGCATCAAGCTTTCGACCCCTTTGGATCCAGTTCATTCACTTTTACTTTCAATTTTTCATTGTTGCGGAGTAGGGTTACCAGAAAAAAGTTTTGGCGCATTGCTAATCTTTGCCGAATTCACGTGCCGCTAATAATTGCTCTCACTGAAAAATTACCAATACGCGATTACTGGCCAGAAAAGATAGCCACTCAAACACTCAAACACGCGCTGGATCCAAAGTGGTGAAACTTAATCTTGATGCGCCGGCTCGTCTATATAGGGGCCTTAGTTTAAGTGCACTTTCTTATTTATCTATTTATGCATTTATTTTCTGTGAAAATTTAATACTAAGATAAAAATACAAGAACTACATAATTGATTTGAAATATATTTTATTTCTGACTTAAAAACACCACAAAATCAAGTTAATCTAAGCAGGAACTTGACATAAAAATTGATTTATTCTTGAATCTCCGTGCATGCTTTGCCCTATAAGAGGCATCTCAGAACGGCCTTCCTTTAGACGCGATCGTTTCGCACTCGCCAGACATTACCTTTTCTTTGATGAGGTCATCTATGCATTTCTGAAATATGTAAAGAAAAAAGTTAATCAAATAGTTTAAATTATAGTTTTAAAAAACTAAATATTACGCTTTTAAACTATATTTCATGATACTCTGATTTTTAAAACTATTGAATATCCGCTCTCTCTCTAAGTTTTAATCAACATGTAATATAGTTTAGTCTTTAATATTGATAATAGAATTAAATACATTGCTTTTGTGATACTATCACGCAAAGAGCGTGAATTTTATCTTTTATTCAGAGTTACATGCAAACAACTGAAACACTTATAATACATCAACATGTAATAATATAGTTACGCCCCTTTAGCATTAACAATAGTACTAAATACAGGGTGTCCTCTCCAATCGTGGACCAATAGCTAATTTATAAACCGTTAGAGATAAGCATATAGTTTATTTAGGAAAAAATCTCCAAATTATGAAAGGAATTTTGGGTCTATTCAATGTTTTTCAAAAAATCAAATTTTGAAAGAGTTACGAAATTTAAATTTTTATACAGCCCCCCAGTTCTATCAATCATATTAAGTAAAACATTCTTGACACTGTAACGTTTAAAACTAAAAAAAATCACTCGTCCACCACAAAAATTGACCGAGTTATGACGTTTTGATAAATCAAGATTTTGCATTGTTTCATGACATCATCGAGAGATCGCTCCCGCGATGACGTCATGAAATAATAAATTATATGCTTATCTCTAACGGTTTAGAAATTAGCTATTGGTCCACGATTGGAGTGGACACCTTGTATATTACTTTTATATTTGTAAAGAACGTAAATTTTATCTGTTGTTCGGAGTTACATACGTACCTACTTGTGAAACTAATAAAAGCGTATTAATAAAAATATTTTTTGATTTAAATACCCGCCAAACTGGGGTGATTGTCCTCGAAGAAGCGATTTGGTAACTCAAGGGGGGGATAAATTCACGAAGGAAGATGGGGGGGGGGGGGGGCGATAAGCATTTTAAAGACGCAATAATAATAATAACCAGCAAATATTTAAATTGAAAACGCGTAAGAAACCGATGAAAGAGTTGAGACAAGGAATAACAAGTAAGAAAAGAAACAAATTAAAATTCAGAAGTTTTCTCCTCACAACTCGGTTGAGTCTTTCGTAGTTGGCGAGATAGTCGGCTAAGTTGCCTAAGTATAACCGAGTTGGCGGTTTATTGCAGGTGACTTACGTTTTAAGTATTTCATCATTCGTCGCCATTTTATTTATTTATTCATTTTCTAGTTTTATGTGACAGTGTTTTTAAGTCCTCCAGGTTCCAACTTAAAAAATAAATCTGCTTCTGTTTTTGAAAAGTATGCCAATGATCTTAGTTAAAGTATTTTCCTTCAAATACGATAAAGTTCGTTTTAGAAATGAAAGAAAATTAAAAAAGAAAAATAAAAAATGGTTCTTTTGTACATTTAGTTATTATTATTGTTATTATTTATTTGAATTTCAGAATCAATGAGTGAAGTTGCATTATCATTTACATTTTACTCAAAATTTTAATTTATATTTTTATTATAATATTGATGTTCACTAGTGCAAACTTACGATTTTCTCTAAAACCCTATAAAGTATGTTTGATGCGAACAAATAAATACACTCGCAATAAAAGAAAAAAAATTAAAAAATCAAGAAATACAATCATTAATCGGCAGTGCTATAGTTCAACCGTGAAGAGATGGCGGGTCGACTGGAAGCGGAAATGGGCCACTTCATTTGAAAATAGGTTGGATTAGCGAGAACGCACGACTTCACTGCTTACGCGTTCTCGCGGGTCCAACCTATTTCAAAATGAAGTGGTCCGTTTCCGCTCCCAGTCAACCCGCCATTTCTTCGCGGTTTGACTATAGTGTTGTTAAATAGTGCGACACAGAGAAAGTCTGCCCTTACCGAAGCCTTTTTCAGTCTTTTACATCGGTTCTTGTTCTCTGGCTGTTGGCATAGTTCCTAGAGAAACAGTATTAGCATAAAATTAAAAAATAGATGGTGTTTTTACAGTATAATGCAGCTAAATTTACAGTAATAAACTGTAAAATTGCTAATTTTACAGTAGTAGACTGCAAAATTGCTAGTTTACAGTAATAAATTGTAAAACTGCTAGTTTCAGTTTATTACTGTGCATCGTACAGTTTTTAACCTCTGCTGCCAGTATTATACTGTTGTTTTTACACTGTAATACAACTAATTTTATGGTAATGTTATTTTACAGTAATAAACAGTAATAATTTTACAGTAATAAGCTGTAAAATTGCTAGTTTTACATTGATAAACTCTAAAATACCGTAAATCAGGGTTACGTGGACCCTAGGGGGTTACTTGAGCCCACTACAATAAAATGATAAAATCTAGGTTTGGTACCTACTAGTTGAAGACTTGCACGTAGTTCCTCGTTTCTCCAATAGGTAGAAGCCCTCTGCAGTCTCTAACGCTAGTACCAAACCCAGATTTTATCATTTTACTGTGGGCTCAAGTAGCCCTGTTGTGGGTCCAAGTAACCCTGATTTACGGTAGTTAGTTTTACTGTTTATTACTGTGCTTTTACAGTTTTAAACTGGAACCTCTGCAGCCAGTATTATATTGTTAAAACTACAGTTTTTTTTTGCAGTGTACACATAAATAATAAACTATTGAGGTTCTTGTTAATCAAACAATAGACGGTTGAGGTTCTTGTTAATCAAACAATAGACGGTTGAGGTTCTTGTTAATCAAACAATAGACGGTTGAGGTTCTTGTTAATCAAACAATAGACGGTTGAGGTGCGACATTAATGAAAAAGCATCAATGTTTAAAACCATTGTGTTCAAGATTAAAATATTGATGGTATTTCGATACATCGACCCAGTGGCGGATCCAGACTATGGATTTGGGAGGGGAACTTTTTTAGAAACTGTTTATTATGGGGGGGGGGGGTATTAAATGAACTCTCAAAAATATTTAAACATAAAGCTCTCTCTTTTTGCAGCGCGCTCTTTAATAAAGAGTTAAATGCAATACAAATTTTGTTCGTCACAAATTCTCAGATAATAATTTCAATCCCCGTTTGTTTATTGTTGAACTTTTTAATTAAGAAAAAAACACTAGCATAAACTATGAAACATAAAGAGCAATTTAACAAAAAATAAATACAAATGTGATTAAGCAAGTTTGTGGCCACAAACACTTAGTAAAAAAGGATTGCTGGAAAAACCGACCTTCTCTTGTTTGAATTTACTAAGTAACGTTTTAAAAAATTATAATTAAACATTAAATGGCAATAAACACAAATATATACAACAACTCTCTTTTGCACCTTAGTTGATCTGGTCCAGGACTTGAGCAGTCGCGTCGTAGAGAAGAAAAGGACCTTTCTGCACTTGCATCGATAGCTGGCAAAGTGTATAAGACTTGAGGAAGTATATAGATGTCGGAAAGACGTCGCTATCACACATATTTAAGGCTTCTATTGCTCTACATGGTTTTACACCACATTCTTTGTGCTTCCACTTTTGTTGCCATAAGCTTATTTCTTCATCATTTGCACTTCCTCAGCATCTTTAAACAATGACGAAAATCTTCAGGCAAGGCTCTGACTAAATTCCTCTACGTTATCCACGTCGGAAACCAACTGAGGAAGTAAAGTGGCAATTTAAAGGCCTCCAAGACATCTGTGGAAAATCTTCTAAGTCTGAGTATATGTTTTCTAACAGAGGTATATATGTAATAATTCTATAATAGTCTTGAGGACTTTCAGTCGGTTAGTTCGGACTTTTTGTAAGGCGACCACAACTTCGGGGCTTCTTTATTTCAACATTAAGGGTGTTCACCATTTTACTGATATCGGCAAAAATAATCGCAAGCTGTTTTTATGAATTAGAACGTCTCAGTTGGAGCTCTTGAATTAAATGTTTTACAAGTTCCCCAGCTTTTGCCAAGTCAAAAGACTTTTTTTGCAGTATTAAACTCAAAGAAAGTGTGTATGATAGAATGTCACTGAGACAAAATAAACCAACTATAAATTCAGGGTCACACAGAGCTCCTGATAGTATTGACGCTTTTCTTGCTGAAATTTTATCTGTCCATTCGCTAATTTCATCCAAAACCTTAACTATAAATGGTAAGTTGGCAATGAAATGTAGCACCCCATCGTGCCTCTCAACCCACATAGTTTCTTATGGACGCTTTAGTTTTCCAGCAATATAGTCATTGAGAGCCGCAACTCGCTTGGAGAAGGAAAAAAAGGCATTTATTTTTTTGATTAGAAAAATAGTTTTTTCTGCAGTTGCAACCTTTGTTGATTGAGAAATACTTAAGTTAAGTTTATGGTTGGTAGCATGGGGTCAGAATTGCATTTTTTGCTGTTGTTTGTACTTCCTTAACAGCACCTTTGTTGCCTGTTGTCATAACTTAATGTACTATTATAAGTTTACTACATTTATTATCTGTTAATTAGTATATTTATTTGAGCTTAAAGGTTACCCAATGAGCCTTTAAATTCAAATTAATGTTCTTATGAAGCAAAAAAAAAAAAAAAAATCAGTGACTTTGAGCGGAAAAAAGGCTGATTATTCGAACTATATTGTTGCAGTCCTTCAATAAATAAATTTATTCTTTCATCAACATTTTTTTAAATTATGTTTAAAATGAGTTGTTCATTTCGTAACATTGTTAAATTTGTAGTTATCATCGTCATTCTTCGTTCTGTTAATCTCGGAACAACTTGCTCCACTCGCGGAACAACTTGCCCCCACGTCGGGGTAAGTTGTTCCTTTTCGGGTTTATTTACCATAGAATTAATTATTAAAAAACCTTACGAAATAAAACTCAAAAGAAAAAGCTTTTGTTTCAAAGGGACAAAGAAAAATCTTGGAATATAAATTTTAGAATCAAGTTTTTCAAACAAATTTTGAGCATGATTAAAAAACGAACTTTTGCCCCCCTTCTCCACCGGCTTACATTTATTTTTTCTGTAAGTAATTAATGTAGAACAAATTGAATGAAAGAACTAAGACTTACCATGTGGAAAAGAAGATAGTTGCAGAACAGTTCTCATCAGCAAAAAAAAATCTTGAAAATAAAACGTTGCTGCCACAAATAAATCTGTTATAGTTGTGGTGGTATTGTACAGCACAGAATAAGCGCACTCAACACGAAACACAGGGTTGCCAACTCTTAAAAATGCCCCCCCCCCCTAAACTCAACTCAAAAAACCCTTAAGTGCAATTCGATAATAATGACGTCATAAAACAAAAACTTTAGTTGCCACTTAAAATTTTTGGTTGCCAAATCTCAAATATAAAAACGAAGGGAATCTGAAAAACGAAATTATTTTCCTTTTCTCTGACCTGAAAATTTTTATGCACCTTGGCATTTGGGGGGGGGGGGACGTTCCCTCAGTTCCCCTCCCGTGGATCCGCGCCTGCATCGACCCAAAAAATATCGAAACATTCTAGTAAAAACATGGACGCTTCAAAATATCGTGTTCAAAATGTCGAAGTTATCAAGTAATTGACCGCAAAACATCGAAACATTGTCAAGACTTTTGGCTTATCGTGTCGCCAATCGAATTCTTTCTTTTCTTTTCGTACCTGATAGAAAGCTTCGGTTCAATCTTTGTTTTCCCATTGGATCTTTTTTGGCTTAAAAATTTTTTTATTGGTGTTTCGATAATCCGCTTTGTTTGCTTTTTTAGCTGTTCGCTTCTGTTCCCAGTGCTTTTGTCGGATGTCTGTGCATCCATAAGCTCCCAATTTTTCGCATTGAAAAAGGCGTTTCTTATAACGCCGAAACACGTGTCTACAGTATCCCTGCATATTAGTGCCTCACGAACGTTGAAATTATAACATTGCAATTATTGCACTAAGGTATCAATTTTTCTTCAAACGCGTGGATGTTTTGAAACATCGACATTGCTCCCTTACTCGGCATTGCTCCCTTAGAGGACAGGCTATCGTATCCGACATTTTGGTTCCAAAGCAACTTTTGGATCCAGACTCCTTTCAAGTGTTTGGAAACACGTTCATATTGCTCCTGGTTGCTCTGCCGTAAAATAACTGATGCTAAGTTGAATTAAAGTGCCACATTAGGTGAATCTAGAAAGCTGATTTATTTCTCAAATTGTGTGTGAATAACAGTTTATCGGGAAGTGCTTTCTGTTATTATTGTTAAACCCGACGGCGAGTCGACTGGAAGCGGAAACGGACCACTTCATTTTGAAATAGGTTGAATCTGCCAGAGCGTGTAAGCAGTGAAGTTCTCGCCAATCCTACCTACTTTTAAATCTAGTAGTCCGTTCCCGCTTCCAGTCGACCCGTCATCTCTTCGCGGTTTAACTTTGTCCATTTTCATGCGGCACTTGTTTTAAGCCTTTTACAAGAAAAATTTCTTTATATAGACGAAAATAGTCAAACATTAATAGTGCAGCACACCTGAAGCTCGAGCTACTATTTTTTTTCAACGCGACTTGAGCACGCATACCAGTTGTTCCCCACTTTCCCTTTTGGAACCAAAACATCGAACGAAACAGCTGTCCTCTTTCTTCACATGAAGGATTTCGAGGCATTTAATAATCTACTTACATTAAAAACTGAATATATATGCATCTATGTCTTACTTTTTTCTCCTGCCAATAAACCGAAAGTTGAAACAGGTACCGATAGATTCGTAATTTTTCAGGCTTCATTAGTTTTAATTGACAGAAGGTTTGATAAAGGGATTCTGAAGAAATTGAGAATTTTTGCTCAAATATAACCCATTAATGCCTGACATTTTTTTCCCAAAGATATTTTGTATACTGGTTACAAACAGTGTTTAATGGACAGGAAAAATAATTAAAAAAATAACATGTAAGAAATAATTTTTTTTATTAAGGAAAGAAAAATCGTCCCTTAAAAGTTACGATATACCCCAGAGGGTACATACTTTTTTTTACTGAAATTTTTTTCTGCCTACGATATAATACTTAAAAAGATAGGTCACAGCCAGCAACGCGCCTCTCCAAAACTGGGGAAGAGGGTGCGAGATGGGTTGCCAGGCTTAGGGTTTATTCTCAATCATCTGTATTATTAATCATCTCATCATCATCCGTGTAAATGAAGACTGTAAATAAAAACCTTGCTGTCTACAATCAGGCCCAATCGTGTCCTCAATCACACGACTTCAGCATCATTAAACGGCCCCCGCTCGGCCAGCTCTGACAAGATATTTTATAAGAAGAAATAAAATCAGCAATTAACATAAACTGAGAAGCTGGGAATAACTTTGAAAACTTGGTTTTTTTTTCTTGAGATTGTGAACGATGTCATTTTTGATAAAGGTCGTATTAAAAATGCTACAGAACACACTTTACAATGGTTATGCGCTGCAATATGTCAATATGTTTTTAACGAATTGAAACAATACCAAGGTACTAAATGAACACTATTATTTGGTTGAAATGTTCATTTTTGCGACATTCAGCCTCCTTTTTTGACCATCCCTAAAAAGGGACGCTAGGCATTAATGGGTTAAAGCTATTTGGCCAAAATAAGAAATATGAAATCCATTATTATAAAACGTGGTTGATATGAAACAGTTATATTATTGACAATGATAATTTGAATGAAGGCTTAGCTGAATCAAATATGCGGGACACGTACGTAGTGCTAGAGAGATTAAGTTTGCCAAAGCCTGCCCGATTAAATGGACTACTCAACACAAAAATAATTTTTCAATTCGAACCAGTAGTATCTGAGATTAGCACGTTCAAACAAAAAACTCTTCAGCTTTATATAATCAGCACTAAGGCTATATATAAGCCCTATATAGACGAGCCGACGCATCAAGATTAAGTTTCACCACTTTGGATCCAATTCATTTACTTTTACTTTCAATTTTTCATTGTTGCGGAGTAGGGTTACCAGAAAAAAGTTTTGGCACATTGCTAAGCTTTGCCAAATCCACGTGCCCCTAAAAATTGCTCACAGTGAAAAATTCCCAAAACGCGATTACTGGCCAGAAAAAAAACAGCCACTCAAATACTCGAACACGCGCTGGATCCAAAGTGGTGAAACTTAATCTTAATGCGTCGACTCGTCTATATAGGGGCCTTAGTGCTAATTATATAAAGCTGAAGAGTTTTTTGTTTGAACGCGCTAATCTCAGATACTACTGGTTCGAATTGAAAAATTATTTTTGTGTTGAGTAGTCCATTTAATCGGGCAGGCTTTTTGCAAAACAACATTAAGCTATATGTAAGGAGTTATTGTTGTAGTTGGAAAATAATAATGGTCGAAAAGCACGTGCGGATTAGTTTTCACTCTTCTCGAGAGATGGCGTTCATTGAAAGCATTGTTTTGTCAACTGTGTGTAGAAAGCTCTGACTGTAGCGAACTGCCTTGGCGGCGAGTTTTTTGCTGTACCGAAAGCGGATGCGTCGCTTGATATCGCTTTCATTTTAAAGGTAGCCCGTGCAACGAAAGGCCAAGCAGCTAGAAATGCATAAATTTGTTTTTCACCACAATTACGCATACGATGTGAAGTTTTGGTAATTATGATGTTTTGTCTCTTCAACTACTAAATTAAGCGGAATAAAAAATGTGACTGACGTTACACAGAAGAGACATTGAAAAATTGACTTATGTTTAATTTGAAATCCTCTTCAAACTAAAAGCATAAAAACTAAACAGCTTTTTCCCCCCTTAAAACAGAGATCTTAAAGTTCATGAAAATACCTTGCTTCATCGAAAAAACTTGGAAATGGAAAGTATAGAAATTATTTTGTATCCGTGACTGATGTAACTAAGATTTTGTGACTGATGTTACGTCCACAGAAGATGGGTGCAACAATAAATTATTTCTGGTTAAAAATAAAATTAGCACTTTTTTTTGTTTAAAATTGTAAAATTGTATTTAAATCATAGAAAAAGTACATTCATAAAGTTTTAAAAGTCACATTTTTAATGCAATTTCATGAAATTAAAAGTTATTATGCCCCATTAATTTTTCTTATGCATTAAGTTTCTGCATGGCATTATATTGTGAATAATAAATTTCATTTACGATTTCAGACCAGTTTCAACTATTTTACTGCTCAAAACTTTACACTAACTAGCTACTTTTACTTTTGAATGCCACTAACTTCTCCTCATAAAATTGACCAGCATATTCCACAAGAGCCTTCTCTCTGCTGCATATTTCAATTTTAGAACATATTGTATTTTGAACATATATCCGTAGCACCTTCAACTTTCTTAAATGAGCATTCCAATCTTGAGGAAATAACTATAAATTTATTTACAAGTATGTACACTTATTTACAATAGGAGCAGGAAACAATTGCTAAACATCCAGCAATTAGGTAGCAAACAGTACACTGTACTCTCAACAGTAACTCAGCACCACGTATCTAACGTGAACAGTAATTAAGGAAATTACAAAAGCAAAACAACCATTCGCCCAAACGAATGAAAACGAGCCCTCTTAGAAATCTAATCTGAGAAAAACTAAACTGACTGTGTTCAAGGCCAGCTATTTATACTCTCAAGGAAACCTCTACTACGTTCTAGCAAAATCCGGAGTGTTTCGATTCATTCATAACTTGAACAATCCATTCACGAAACTTCTAGTAAAAAAGAAAAACCACGCGAAAATGTCTTCACGCTTGTTAAATGTAGGGCAAGTGTAAAAACTACAAAACGTTACAGGGCCGGTATACAAGTGATAAAGGTGATATCTTCAGATACTTTTGCAACATGACGTCAGATTAAACCAAAACTAATGAAAATGATGCAAGGCAGGAAAAACAACAACTATTTACAAGATTTGTAACAATATTCTGCTAAATTAGAGTTTGAAAAGGAGTTTTGAGCTTTTGGTGATTCAAACTATTACGGCCAAAAAATTGTTGCTGCTAATTACCTGCGCCAGCTTCTGATTTATTAAAAAATATTACTCAAATATAACTATAGATAACACAACTGCAAATCCGCTCGTGATAGCTATTCACATTTCTTGAAATGCAGCCGACTTCAAAACTTATGTTTAAAAGTAGTTTCGATGGTGTTCAAAGGAAAAAATTATTTTTTACTTTTTAGAGCAATTCCCAACTGAAGTCGGTTCGATTTTTTTCCAAAATTATTTTATTTTATTCTTTTTAGTGTAAGTGAACTTGTGAAATAGGGTAATGTTTCCCCATTACGAAACTTCACCTAATTTTCTTAAGTAAATGTTTCCATAAAATAAACTGTGAAAAAAAAGGAAGAAACTATCAACGCGTCCAAAATTTTAAACGATTGACACTAAAAAATAATCTTTGTTATTCTCTGGTATTTATTTGTGTACTAGCTTAATCAAAGCCATTTAAATATCAACGGCTTTTCAACTAATTTATATTTCAAAGCAATTCAAGTTTCTCGTTGTTCATAAGATTTTAATACATATTACGTACGTTGCCCGCTAATGAGTTTCATGTTTGCTTTAGTTAAGCCTTTATTTAAAATTCTCATTGTCATTATTATTACAGTTTCATATCAACCACATTTTGTAACAATGGATTTCATATTTAATCATTTAGGACAAATCCCTTTAAATTCGACTATTTATTAATATTTCATACTTACTCCAGAGAAGCCTTGGTTCAAAATTTTCATCATGATTACTATTAATATTGCTGTTGCGAGGCAACAAATTTTTGCAACAATGGATTGAAAATTTAATCATTTAATGGGGAAATGACATGAAATTTACTGTTTTCCATAATAACTTTTTTCTAGTGAACAAATATCGTCATATGAGTACATTGTACCTAAGTTACACCATATCCTATCGATTAAAAAAAAAATCGTCCAAATCGGTTCAGTAGATCAGATGTTATGTGCGAACAAACAAACAAAAAAAAGTACACGCTTTGAATTGATAACCTCCTCCTTTGTTGAAGTCGGTTAAAAACCTTTTTGCAGGGTACAAAAAAGAACATAAAATCGTTTGATTTAGATTTTCTTCACTAATATTGAAGTTCTCCAAATCTTTAGGGAAAAAATGTTGCACTATCATTATGCAGTGTAGGCTGTTATGAAGCATTTGTTGTAATTGTACAGGGAAATATTGTACTGTAATGTGCTACATAGAAAAATATACTTAGGTTTCAATTCCGCAAATTTGATTTGTCAATTTTTATTTCTATATATAGATTCACAAATAATGCATCTGTTTCTAGGAGTATTGCAGATGTTTTGTTAGCATCTTATCTTTAGAGTCATCATTATTCCAATTAGTTTTAATATCTTCACAGCCTAGTGTGTGTCTCCTAAGATCATATCAGGTCTAAAATTACTTAAAGATGTTTTCTGTTTTCATTGGCAAGCACTTTGATTTAACTGCCTTACACGGAGAGTTGAGAGTTCTTGTTTTCACAGTTTCAATTTAAAAAGAAAAAAAAAACGGGTCAGGTGCTATTTGAAACCGAACTCTTTTGCGTTCTACATTTTCTTCTATTTCTTTTCCTAATTTATTTTTTTACTTAGCTTGATTCTAAACTTACTTATGAAACTTAGGTGGATGATAAATTCAAAAAAAATTTCTCTCTCTTTAATCTCTGCTCATTTTATCATACACCTTGTTTTTGATTAACTATAAACTTCATATTTTCCGTCATTTTAAATTGCTCTCACCTCCTGTGTCCTTTTTGCAGCAGTTAGTGCCATTTGTGTAGTTTATTTAAAGCATCTTAGTGAAAAGAGAAATGTGACTGATGTTACTGTGACTGATGTTACCGTGACTGATGTTACATATTTTAAGCAAGTTTTAAATATATGAATTCAACTGCTTTTAAATTTTATAAGTGAAAAATATTAAAGATATCATCATAAATGAAGAGAATATGACTTGTTGTAATCTTGGGTTTAGCTTTGTTTAAGTAAAACAAACTTTTATACAATTTTGTGACTGACGTTACACGAATGTGAAGACTAATTTATAAAAATTGTTTACAAAATAATTATAACAGTTTAAAGTTTCTTTGCTGGCTTAATCTCTTTATTCATAAACTACATTTCAATAAAAAATAAGACTGTAGACATACCAATTGATTTTATGAGTAAAAAACAGATGAACTTTCAGTAGCTCTAATACAAGAAAACGTGTGCACAAGATGGTATTGTCAAAACTTCCCTATAAAACTTATAAGAAATGAGTTTTTAACTTTTTTAGCGTAATTTTATGAAAATTCATTCTTTTTTACATCGTATGAAATAAAAAAATTATTGGTACCGTAAAGTCGGGTTACTTGGACCCTAAGGGGTTACTTGAGCCCATTACAGTAAAATGATAAAATCTAGGTTTGGTACTTATTAGTTGAAGACTTGCACGTAGTTCCTCGTTTCTCCTCCATGTAGAAGCACTCTGCAGTCTCTAATGCTAGTACCAAACCCAGATTTTATCATTTTACTGTGGGCTCAAGTAACCTTCTTGTGGGTCCAAGTAACCCGACTTTACGGTACATTGAAATTTTTTTTTTGATGTGATGTCTCCAGTTTCGTGGAATTGCCCTGTAGCGGTAAAAATTCAAAATGAATCAGGAAAAGAAAAAAATTAGTTTGGAGGGAGGGTTTTTTAATCACCAATCAATATCTGCGGACCACAATAAAGATATGGAAAATTTTCTTACCGTAAGTTTTTCCATGCAGTGATCAGCAAAGCAGTCATTTACTTTCCTCTAAAAATATATATAAAAACTAACATTAAAGTAATGCTGCTTATTCCACAGTACTAAAATATTATAACTTCGTTTTGTCAAAAGAAAAAAATCCTAAACCAGAGCTCCCAACTGTCACGAAAAAATCGTAGTTTCTACGGACTAAATCCGCCCTAATAAGGTTTCAAATCTTTGTTTAAAGAAAAGCAAAATTTATTTTTAGTAATAAATGATAAAACAAGAAGTTCTGTCAAGAACTAAACGAGCCTACTTTCCCGTACATCGACATCGGCATTCTAGCATCTGATCATTATTCTCTTGATTATCTAAGACTAAAAATTATGTCAAACATACCTTTAAAAGCAAAATATACCTCTCTCATCAGATGAAATAGACACATAAAAAGTAAATAAATGAATAAATAAAGTTTTGTCGCACCTTTTAAAGAATGTAACTGTTACAGTTCTTCCGTAGAAAAATTCCTCAATTGTTTTCAAAAAAAAATTAAAAGTACAAAGTACATCAAAACATATTTTATCAAAGAAAGAAAAAAAAAAGAAAAAAAAAAGAAAAAAAACCTCGTCCGTTGATAAAATGTCTCGAATTTCACTTTTAATCCGTTGCCAGTTGTTAAATATAAATAAAGAATAAAATGCCCTAGTGAATGAAACATTTTTGTTACAAAAAAAATCGTCTGCCAAAAATAATAATAATAATAATAATAAATTCAATAAAACAAATGAATAAATAAACAAAAAATCGTCTGTACAGTCAGTCATTTTTTTTTCGGACTGTTTACTCAAAAGTTATTAGGGGTGACAGCTTGCTTGAGCGGTTCAATGTTGAATGAAAAATTGTTCAAATCGGAAATGTAGATACGGGAATGAAGTATCCTTGAAAAGTTCTTTCCAAAAAAAAAAAGTTTGTTCAAATCGGACTGTTCATTAAAAAGTTAGTATCGCGGGACCGGTTATTTGAACGGCTCAAAGTTGAACCAAAAATTGTTCAAATCAAAAAATCAAATATGGGAATGAGCTGTACCCGCCGAGATCTTTCCAACAAAAAAAAGTTTGTCCAAATCGGATTGTTCATTCAAAAGTTATTAGGGGGGGACAGACAGACCGACCGACACACAAATTCCCCATCTCAATACCCTACTTTCAAATTTTTAATTTTTCGATATTCATTTTACCTCTTTATTTTTTTTAACTTGGCGATATTTTTTGGACTTGGCGATATTTTTTTTAACTTGGCGATATTTTTTGGACTTGGCGATATTTTTTCGATGCATTAAGCTACTTTTAATACTTTTTTCGTCTTTCTTTTATTTTTAACGGGAAAGTAGGCTAAAAAAATACTTTTCAAATTATCTATTACTTGTCCTACTGTAAAATTACTCATAAACTATTTCTTGCGTGTGTTCTGTGTATTATTGATTGTGCTGTTTACCCCCTCCCCATCCAATACAAAACTCTGGATACGAATTTAAATTTTTAAAAGTTTGCAGCTCTGCCTATAACCAGCCTCAAAACCTCCAGTGACCCGAGATGGCTTAATAGCACACTAAAGCACAAATCGTTGCATGTTATCTGCAATCTCAGTAGTTTGGATTTTGAAGGGGGGGGGGGAGGGCGTCTTCGTCTGCAATGCCGCTTCCGCGTGAAAATCCAGACTCATCTTCGTGAAACATTTTTTTTTTCACTCTAAAGACCGTTTCTATCAGCTTGATTCATACTAAACACTATGAAGTAGAATAAGTATTTGAGTCCATACGGCCGTGCTAAGCATAAAAGTCGTATCTGCATTTTTTAACAAAATTGAGTTATCACCAGTCACCACCAGATGGCTCTTTGTGACGTATTTTACCTAAATACAAAATTATGTGTTCATTTAAGAACTTGAAATATGTTTCAAAAAATTCTGAAAAAGTTTCATCTGCATCAAATACATGGTGGTGTAAAACTTTAAAGAGTAATATCTCAGTTTAAGCTCGACTGAAGATACCAAATTTGCATTTAGCACAGCAGAATACTCAAATTTTAGTTGACCTTAATCTCTACTAATAATAAAGCTGAAGGTTTGTCTTTCTTTCTTTCTGCCTGTCTGTTACGCGCGTAGCGCCAAAACCGTTCGGTCGATTTTCATGCCACTTGGTACAAAATTAGTTTGTAGCATGTAGTTTTGCACCTCGAAGCGATTTTTCGAAAATTCTTTCTTTTTCTATTCCAATTCTTAGCGGAAATTCGATAAAATAGGGAAGAAATATTTCACACACATTTTCAAGTCTTATGTCATTCGAAAGCTTGAAATTTTCTGCACAAAATGAAGTTTTTTCGAAGTTTCTACGATCATCAGGAGAGCTGTAACAATTGTTTTTAGAATCCCGGAATTCAAGGCTTACCTTCAGTAAAGCAAGCCAAACGATTCTAAAATTGTTCTGCTCGAGAATAAAATTTGTTTGAAAAGATAGATGAAATGAATTATTTTATCAACGGAAATCAACTTTTCATGTTGTTACCATGGTTACGTGTTCATACTTATTTTTGTTTCGTTATTTTTCCAGCGTTGCCAGACGTAGTATTTTTGATACTACGGTAGTATTTTTGCGGCCCAAATAAGGAGCGTAGTATTTTTCTGGCAACCCTGTTTCCAATATACTAATGACTCAATTAAAAGATTTGGCGGATTTTTTTTTTTCATTTTCATAGATTTCGCATTTCAGCAACATTGATTTTGGCAACGTTTGGAAACAGTAGTATTTTGTAATATTTTTTTTAGAGGAGGCGTAGTATTTTTTTGTTTCAATTCTCTGGCAACCCTGTCTTTTTCCCGGTGAAAATGCTTTGGGACCTTACTTGGTGCGTTTTCTAAAAGTCACTAACTGGCGCGTTTTTGCGTGTCTCGCGGAATTGAAAGCTCCGAGAGAAACTACGCAAAATAGTCAGGGTTACCACGCTTGGCACGCCTATCGCCCATTTAGCGAGAAAAGGGTATCTAACGCACAGATTAACCAAATGTCGTATCAATTGCGTTATTGCATCGTTCTTTTTAAAGTGCTTCATTTCGGAAAATGTGTTGTTTTGTTTTTAAAACTAGGAAAGGAAACTTTCTTCTTCTTTTAAACTTTTGTAAGATTTCTGTTGGTTTCTGTAAGCAACAAAATTGTTCTTATTTTCTCTTTTGGCTTATTTTTGTGCATCTCCCCTTGGGGTTGCATTTGAATGTTCCAAGGGGGTGTTTTACCCCTTTTCTAGAGTAAATCAGTGTTCATTTCAATGCAGTCAAAAGTGATATGAATTGGCACGACCACTTGGCGATATATCGCCAAGCTTTTGGTCGCCAAGTATTTGCCGCCAATTTGGCGACATATCGCCAATTTAAAGAAAAAAATTGTTTTCTTTTTTTTATTTGGACTCAATTTGGCGCTATTGGCGATATTTTGCGAAAAATCCACTGAATGATGTTAAAATCGGCTATATTTAGGGGATTAATCATTGTAAAACTTTTTTTTTTTTGCATTGTTTCGTGGCAAACTAGGGATATAAATGTTTAAACTGTTATCTTGCTCACTCCAAGCACTATTTTAGCACTTAAGGCATCTACTAAGAAATTTACACATAAAAATAAGTAGCGTGGGGTTCATACCAGATTTTTATATCATACTTTGAAGGAATTATAGTTGAATTACAACTAAAATAGAGCCTTTTTTCTGCTATATCAATTATTTTACAAATGAACTTTTAATTTTATACCACGGGCAAAGCCGTGCGGGTACCGCTAGTATATGTATACTTAGGCTAAATTTTAAATATGTATATTTAGGCTTCAATTTAGGTTGTTAAAGCAGACACGAAAATCTTAAATTAAAATTGATAGAAGAAATATTTGCGGTTTTGTAAAAGCTATTCAAACTAAGCAGTATAGTTGGCCCCGCTTAAACGAATACCGTCGGCTCCAAGAAGTATTATTCGATTAAGCGGTTAATTCTATTATGAGGGGATCTTTAACATTGCCTCTATGGCATGGGAAATATTTGGTTCCGAGATATTTTATTCGTATAAGCTGGGTATTCGATTATCCGTTACCCGATTAAGCGGGGCCGACAGTATCACCTATTTCTTCTCTCAAATTACTACGTACTACGCTGCATCGTCATTAGCTGAACTAATCTTACATTTGAATATTTCCAAAACATGTCTAGCAAAATTACGTATGAAACTTCTTAAAAGAAAGAAAATACCTGCGCCGGATAGTCCAACGTGCAAAATTCTGTGTTAACTGCCTCCAGGGTTGCTGTGTCGAAGTTTCCCTCGGTGCAGTCCGCAAACCATCCTGCGTATTCGGTTACTTCCTATAGTTACAAGAAAAAGAAATATTGAGCTTCCATATTTTCTTTAAGAAAATTATTGTACAAATGGTTCTCATGCAAATTCGAATCAAACATTTCAGAAATGTTCTTTAAGAATGTAAGCATTAAGCAAGTAAATAAACAGCTTAAAATAAAAAGATCAAGAGTACTGTCTGTCCATGAAAACCGCGCCTATCACTCGCGGACAGTTCCACTTAACCCATTAATGCCTAGCGTCCCTTTTTAGAGACGGTCCAAAAAAGGGTCTGAGTTTTCCCAAAATGAACATTTCAACCAAATAATAGTGTTCAATGAGTACCTTGGTATTGTTTCAATGCGGTATTAACAGATTGCAGCACATAACCATTGTAAAGTGTGTTCTGTAGCAGTTTTCATATGATCCTCACCAAAAATGATATCGTTCACAATCTCAAGAAAGAAAGCTAAGTTTCCAAAGTTATTTCCAGCTTCCCAGTTTATGTTCATTGCTGATTTCATTTCTTCTTATAAAATGTCTTTTTAAATATTATATCGTGGGCAGAAAAAAATTTCAGAAAAAAAGTATGTACCCTCTGGGGTCTATCGGAACTTTTAAGGGACGATTTTTCTTTCCTTAATAAAAAAAATATTTTTTACGTAATATTTTTTTTTTAATTATTTTTCCTGTCCATTTAAACACTGTTTGTAACCCGTATACAAAAAATCTTTGGGGAAAAAAATGTTAGGCCTTAATGCGTTAAAAAGGGTAGATGGTTTGTGGGTGATAAATTTTCGAAGTTTTCAATATAAAACTTGCGTTTTCTATATCCTTTTGACGTATTAAACTAAACTATGTATTTGAAATTACCATCGTTCCATGTTGTTTGATATGGTTCAAAATGTTTCTTTTTACTTTTCCCCTTATTGTTATCTTTGCTAACAACCCTAATTTTGGGGATCAGAGAAGTCCTGACGCATGCGTAAATGCGCGGAAGGTTTCACCTTTGAAGATCGGACAGTAGAGCAATGCGAAGTAGATTTTGCGATAACTGCTCCTAACCCTGGGGTTGCAGTTGAAATTAAAAAGATAAAATTTCTTTGTTGCACTGGGAAAATTTCCGCGTTTCCTACAAAGACTTCAAATATATTAATCGTTTCATTGGATGAACTTAAAGATAAACATAAGCTCTACTTCTCTAGGATGCAATAGGAAATTTTTCGATTTTTAATTTTGTTTTAAAAGATAGAACAACAACATAAACATCATCGGTGAAAAAGAATTGCGATGCAAGTAGTTTTGTTTGAATATTTTTTAAAGTTCAAGCGACGATGACGTCACATGGCTGAGGGTATTTTTCGCAAGTCGCCAGTAGGGCGAGAAGCTTTGTGTATTGGCCCAAACCGAAACCGGCTTCTTCTCTCTTTCGAAACGCTGTTCTTCCGGGCTGCCGTGACGAGCAGAAGTCGCCAAGTAATGTCTTCCATTTAAATTTTAATACGGTTTTCGCCGCAAAAGTTTAAAAGAATATTCGCTGATAGGTTATCGGACTACCCTTTGACGAACCAGTATCGATTTTGATATATTAGATTTAAACTAATTGATAACGGAAGTGAAAAAAAAATCCGCAATGGAAATATAGTATAGCTGCAATACAATTTTGTGCGTGAATGGATTAAATTACAGCCTCACTGTAGAAAATAAATGATATTTTTACAGCATAATGCAGCTAATTTTAGAGTAATAAACTGTAAAATTTCTACTAAACTAAAATTTCTGAGTTTACAGTAATAAACTGCAAAATTGCAAATTTTACAGTTTATTACCATGTATTTTACACTTTGAAACTAAAACTTTTGCTGCCATTATTACACTGTTGTTCCTGCAGTAAGAAACAGCTATATTTTACGGCAATAAACTGTAAAACTTTACTTTACAGTAAGAAACTGTAAAATTGCTAATTAGCTTTTCGATGGGCTCTTTTTTGCGCTTGGAGAAATTTAAAAATTGATTAAAAATCAATCATTGGGTTTTAAAATCCGGCAATGATGGATTTTTGTGTTTTGCAGGTCTCTTAACAATATCTAGCAGTCAAAGTAGGAGTATTTAATAGGTTGAAACTTCCCTACTAAAATTGCCAGAAATAATATTCAAATACTATTTTAACAGTAAACTAGCTTATTACCCGTCGTTGCCCGGGTGCTTATTAATACAACATAGCTAATTTTTATTGTTTTTAACTCATTTCATGCTAAAATGAAATAGATGAGCCTTAAATTGATAATTCTTTGTTAATCGTAATCTTTGTTAGAAAATACTCATAATTAAATTCGTTAAATTTTATCCATTTGCATTCTTAAAGGCTTATCTCTATTATTCTATCTATTAAAAATTTAAAAAAAAATGGCCATTTTGCGACAAAAAATTTGAATGTCGAGCTTTTTGAGTTTTTTGAAATTTCAAAACCCCGCCTATGTGAATTCTAGTGCATCAAGGAACCTCTGTTCCAAGTTTGACGAAAATTCGACGAAAACCGGATTTGTATAAGGAACAAACATACATACAAACAAACAAATCTGTATGTATACATACATCCATTTTTATATATATACAGTGAAACCTGTGTATAACGATACTGTACATAACGATAAACCTGCCTATTACGATACTTTGGTTTGGTCCCAGCCAACAGTTTGAGCTTTTTGCTCAAACTGTCTATAATGATAATCTGCCTATAACGATATTTTTTCTCGGTCCCTTAAGTATCGTTATACACAGATTTCACTGTATAAGGTTATTTAACGCTCAACTGCACACAAATTTAAGAATACTGCTTCGTTAGGTCTCCGAAGGTAAGCAACTAGGCACAAAAAACCAAACCTTTTTCTTAACCCATTAATGCCTGACATTTTTTTTGCCAAAGATATTTTGTATACTGGTTACAAACAGTGTTTAATGGACAGGAAAAATAATAAAAGAAATATTATGTAAAAAATAATTTTTTTATTAAGGAAAGAAAAATCGTCCGTTAAAAGTTACGATCGACCCCAGAGGGTACATACTTTTTTTACTCAAATTTTTTTCTGCCTACGATATAATATTTAAAAAGACATTTTATAAGAAGAAATAAAATCAGCAATTAACATAAACTGGGAAGCTGGGAATGAGTTTGAAAACTTGTGATGAAGATTATGAACGATGTCATTTTTGATAAAGATCATATTAAAGCTGCTACAGAACGCACTTTACAATGGTTATGTGCTGCAATCTGTTAATAACGAATTGAAACAATACCAAGGTACTCATTGAACACTATTTGGTTGACTTGTTCATTTCGGGGAAATTCAGACCCTGTTTTGGACCGTCCCTAAAAAGGGATGCTGGGCTTTAATGGGTTAATGATAAAATACTTACTTCCGGGGAGGGCAAAGTGTAGCAGTTATAGACTTGTTGGAAAATTTCTGGACCTGGAATAAGAAAAATATAATAGCAAAACTGAGATTGTGTTTCACTGTGAAAAAATTCTGAAATATTACAAATCACTTTTGGGTAATGTTATGGGACTTTACGGGTTACCACTATAGTCCAAGAGCTTTTAAGAAACAACAATTTTAAGATGTCTGACTCTCAGTAAGTTGACACAATGTTTCACCTTTTTCGGGTAACAGGAAAGGGTAATTGGTTCTGAATTGGAATGGGTTACTTTCCCAGTAGATTTGCAGAAGTACTGAACCTCACTGCCAAGGCTATTACCTTTTCT
>JAXGGA010016055.1:0-27570 GCA_038373865.1 Uloborus plumipes
TTCTCATAATGTTTTCCCATTATTTTCACACAAAACTGAAAAGAAATCAAAGTATCAGGTTATAGGCCAGTCTCCATCACTGCCTTTCCTTTCTCTTATTGGACAAAGCTCATGTGCTAGTAGGAAAGAGTAACAAACAGAACAGTTTGAAACACTACCAGACAACAGTAGAGACTGAGGCTTTGAAATGGGGTTAGGCGGGATGATAAAAAAATAAAAGTTTGGAGCGGGAAGGTAGGAAAAGGGGGGGGGGGAGCAATCTGTACAGAAGTTAAACAACATGAGAGGTTATGATCAAAAAAGCAGTGTTTGTTTAATATAGGTATATAGATATATCTTGCTGCATTACTTTCCTTTACAACAAAATGAAAAAGAACACAAACAATTAAAGAAATTAAATAACAGCTGCACACTAGATAATGTGGGAAGATAGTTATGGGGACACAGACCTATGATCTGATATTTTGATTTATTTTCAGTTTTGTGCGAAAAGAATAGAAAAAACGATGAGAACAAGGAGAAACAGTGCTATTTTACTGTTAGCTATGATCTTGGGGCGACCTAATGATTTCCTCCCTTCAAAATTGAAGATTGGTGCTGGAGTAGGAGATGAAATGAACCATAAAGTTAAATTACAGATATTGATTGGAAGTACACTTTGAAGTTCGGAACGAAAAGAAACACTTCATCTGAAAAACAATATATATATATATATATATATACCTAGGGTGAAAATAATCCTCAATTCAATCCCCATTTTGGACGTCATATTAGTATACTGTGAATGGTATATTTGGGTGGGGAGGAGGATACTTCGTCTAGTTATAAGGGAACCCATTTACCAACTTTAAATAAGTTTACTATTCATTTTGTATCAAAGAGTTTTTTTTAACATTTTGAACAGTTTTGAATTAAAAAAGAGTGGTTGTGGGGAGTAGGAAGGGGTGAGGGGTGAACCTGACAATTCTATAAGCTCATGCCAGCTTACTTAAAACATATTCATGTTTGTTCACTACTTTTTAGACCATCACAAGCAAGATAACTTAGTATTTAAATAAATAGAATCTAAAAAATATAATTTTTTTCCAACACAGTTTTATTCAAAAATTCAAAAAAATACGATCCCATTGAGATTTCAATCTAAAAATTTGTACAAACATAGATAAAATACACAAGAATTTTTGAGAATTTTTTGAAAAAAATTCATTATATATTTTTTGAGAAATTGAAATTTGAAATTTAAATTTCATTTTTTGAAAAAAAAATTTTTATCAAATTGGTCATGTTGCATATCAGATTAAGCGGCAACTAACGTACTTTAAAATGCCATTTACCAAATCGTTCTATCTATAGTTGGTGCCGAGTTATGGTCCCTTTTATCTGCCCTTATCCATGGAAAAACGAGGGTTTTTCCAAAGTTCAAAGTCTCATAAATGAAAAAATAATAGAGATAAAAATCTAAAAATTGAGACTTTTAATTACCTCATAGGGTACAATTGATGAGCCAAAAAAGGAAGAAATACAAAAATGTAAGGTAAAAATTTTCTCAGATTTTGGATCACTTGACGTGGAATGACCCGAGAGCGATCAAATGCATAAATCTAAATTTAAAAAAAAAAAAAAAATAGGGGGAGCTTTGGTTTGTAGCGAAAAAAAAAAAAAGTAAGAATTGAATCACCCTTAAGCAACCACTTGCTTCACTCTTAAGTTACCTCTTGAGTTAACTTCCGAGTCAGCTCCCGAGCTAACTCTCGCGGAAACTCCCGAGTTTTCCCTTGAGTTAACTCCAGATTAAATAAGCATTTGAAATTTTGGACTCAATTCCCAATCTATAGCTGTTGAGATTTGCCTTTTTACATCTTTAGCTATCTATTTTAACGCTTTTGTCATGCTTAAAATACCATAGTTAATTAATTTCAAAAATTACTTTCTGTTAATATTTTTTTTCTTTGAAATTTTGCTCAGACATCTTGAAATAAAACATTTTTTCACCTTTAAAACACGCATTTGTTGCCTATTTTGTTTTGTTGTTTAATAAAAGTTGAAAAAAGCATGCCTCAAACAAGAATTTTATATATTAAACGCGTATGTTTTTTTCAAGACAGTTATATGCACACTTCAGAGTGACTTTATTCGTCCAAAAAATAAATATGAGCTTTTGAATGTCAAAAACAACATGCAGTGTTAACGAAACGGAGAAAAATACTTCGACTATCAAATTGGACTTTTTTTTTTTTTTTTTTCAAAATATGCTATCCTTTTGTACATATTCAACAATGTTAAATTTAACAAATTACGGAATGACGTACGTGAAAATTTACAAATTACCCCCCATGGGTAAGTATCCGTTTTGGAGGTGTACGTTTTCATAAAGGAATGTTTTATTTGGACCTTTACTTTGTTGTTATTTTTACTTGCTGAATCCATTTGCTGATTAGTACTAACATTTTTCAATTGATAGATAACTTTAAATTTACAAAAGGGGGGGGGGGACAATCGCCTTTTTCTTTTGAAAGTGAAGAGGCTGCCGCTTCCTTGCCCTCTTCTATACGAGCCGCCTATGGGTGTCTACAAAATTGAAAGAAATACTTCGATTATTAAATTGTACTGCAAAACAATTTGCCTAGCAAATGCAATTTGTCTTTCGAAAACTGCTAATAAAAATATTTTTGAGAAGAAATAGAACAGACTTCAGTTGGAAATTGTTCTAAAAATCAAAAAATAATTTTATTCTTTGATCACCATCGACACGACTTTTAAATAAAAGTTTTGATGTCGGCGCAGAAGCTATAGTTAGAATCATAGGTAACTACAATTCAATTGGAAGTATACATCTTAATGGATCCAGGTTCTTCAATAGCATTCGCATTGTAACGGTACAAATGTTCTGTTCTTAATTTTGAATGGTTTTTCTAAAAATTGTTGGCAAAATATGGTTAAACATCGCTGTAAGCATTTCTTTGCCGAATTCAAAACGAATGTTTGAAAGTTGTGTCGATGGTGTTCAATTTGATGATGTTCTTCGATAGTAAACTGATTTCAAAGGTCCCTTGTAGCTCGTTTCAACGAAGTTTGACTGAACAAAATTTGAAATTCCAGGAATCAAGTACAAATATAGTGAATGCCGTTTAATTGAATCAGTTTTTCATTGAATCAGCCGATTTAGTGAATCATATCGCCAAACACAAAACAATATCCACCTACAACTATCCAAACAATATCATTCTACTTCGTCTTCAGTCATTCAGATTTTGGCCTCAATTTCTATTTTACTACCACTCGACAAAAACTGTATTATGAGAGAGAAAGAGAGATTTATTTCAATGCAGACTAATATCATAAATTGGCGGCAACTGAGTGATATAATCGCAAAGTGTTTTATAAATAACAAAGAAAGATACAACAACGATGGAGAAAAAAATAAGATGCTGAATTTGGTATCAGCTGGGTGGTATTTGACAAAATTCGTATTAAAATTGTCGATATTTGTAACATGAATCTCTGTAAAGCAATTCCGCATCAGTTCGCAATATACTCTTTTATTCATAAATTAAGTTCCACGTACATGCACGAAAACGTTTAAGATAAAAATTTGAAACGAACACCGTGCTTGGTAATAAGCAACTGATTTTTTGTTTAAAATACTAGGGGCTCCGCCTCCTACTCGCTCGATCAATTGTTCTTTAACTTTAGTCATACAAAATATAGACTTCACTGGACATCTCCACATTGAAATTAAATCACTCATGCATTTGGGGGACGACAAAAAGGCGGGGGGGTCGGAAGAAAAACCGCTCTTTGACTATAACTCTTTGAAAAGAGCTCGGAATAAGCTATAAATTTCAGTAATTAATTGGCATACTATGTATAATTACTGCACAAATTTTTATGAACGTACCATTCTTACTTTCGAAGATATGATTTTTTTTTAAAACGGCAATTTTATTTGAAGGGTTTTTGCTCATAACACGCAGAGTTTTTGATCAAACCTTATTAAAACTTAAGGAAAGATGACAAAATACAATAGAAAGAACATACTAAAACAATAAATAAAAATATTAAAAATCCGATGAGATATGAACGTTAAAAGGAAATAATTTTTCACGGCGCATGCGCAAACGACAGAAATTTATAACTACAAAAATAATGTACCCTGATTTATACTGCATCTTATAAAAAAAGTTCCAGTTGAACATCATGAAAATTGAAAAAGGTATCAGCGATCTAGTGAGCTGTAATTCATTCATTCGCAGACAATACATAAATAGTGAGGCACTGTCCACAAAGAGCTATTTTTAAATTAAAGGTTATTGCATCATCGTTCAAAACTAACGTTTCAGGGGGTGTCCGAATCCTTTTTTCCACCTACGTATAAGGTATTTTTGGCCGAATAGGCGAAATGTGACGTCTATGCCGAATATAAATTTTCAAACTGTATACAATTTAACATTGAAAAAAATGCTCGATTGTCACCACACTATTTGTGGACAACCCCTTGCCATTTATGTATTGTCTGCGAATGAATGAATTACAGCTCACTAGATCGCTGATATCTTTTTCAATTTTTACGATATTCAACTGGAACTTTTTTTCTTTCCTGAAGTTTTGATAATGTTTGATCAAAAACTCTGCGTGTTATGAGCAAAAACCCTTTAAATAAAATTGCCGTTTTTTAAAAAATGTTTCATATCTTCGGAAGTAAGAGTGGAACGTTCATAAAAATGTGTACTGTAGTTATACATAGTATGCTAATTAATTACTGAAATTTATAGCTTATTCCGAGCTATTTTCGAAGAGTTATGGTCAAAGAGCGGTTTTTCTTCCGACCCCCCTTTTTGTCGTCCCCCAAATGCACGTGTGATTTAATTTTAATGTGGAGATGTCCGGTGAAGTCTATATTTTTCTCTACTAATAATAAAGCTGAAGGTTTGTCTTTCTTTCTGTCCTTCTGTCTGTCTGTCTGTTACGCGCGTAGCGCCCAAACCGTTCGGTCGATTTTCATGCCACTTGACACAAAATTAGTTTGTAGCATGTAGTTTTGCACCTCGAAGCGATTTTTCGCAAATTCCATTTCGTTCTTTTTCTATTTCAATTCTTAGCAGAAATTCGATAAATAGGGAAGAAATTTTTCATACACATTTTCAAGTCTTATGTCATTCGAAAGCTTGAAATTTTCTGCACAAAATGAAGTTTTTTCGAAGTTTCTACGATCATCAGGAGAGCTGTAACAATTGTTTTTAGAATCCCGGAATTCAAGGCTTGACTTCAGTAAAGCAAGCCAAACGATTCTAAAATGGTTGAACTCGAGAATGAAATTTGTTTGAAAAAAAAGATGAAATGAAATATTTTATCAACGGAAATCAACTTTTCATGTTGTTACCATGGTTACGTGTTCATACTTATTTTTGTTTCGTTCTTTTTCCAGCGTTGCCAGACGTAGTATTTTTGATACTATGGTAGTATTTTTTCGGCCCAAATAAGGAGCGTAGTATTTTTCCGGCAAGCCTGTTTCCAATATACTAATGACTTAATTAAAAGATTTGGCGGATTTTTTTTTTTTTTTTTCATTTCATGGATTTCGCATTTCAGCAATATTGATTTTGGCAACGTTTGGAAACAGTCGCCTATTTAGCGAGAAAGGGGTACCCAAAGCACAAAGATTAACCAAATATCGTAAAATTGCGACATTGCAACGTTCTTTTTAAAGCGTTTCATTTCGGAAAATGTATTGTTTTGTTTTTAAAGCTAGGGAAGGAAACTTTCTTCTTCTTTCAAATTTTGGTAAGATTTCTGTTGATTTCTGTGAGCAATAAAATTGTTCTTATTTTCTCTTTTGGCTTATTTTGTGCATCTCCCCTTTGGGTTTCATTTGAATGTCACAAGAGGATGCTTTACCCCTTTTATGGAGTAAATCAGTGTTAATTTCAATGCAGATGAATTGGCGCGAATACTTGACGATATTTCGCCAAGCCTTTGGTCGCCAAGTATTTGTCGCCAATTTGGCGATTAATTTTTTTTTTTTTGGGGGGGGGGGTCAATTTGGCGCTATTGGCGATATTTTGCGAAAAATCCACTGAATGATGTTAAAATCGGCGATATTTAGGAGATTAATCATTGTAAAACATTTTTTTGCATTGTTTCGTGGCAAACTAGGGATTTCAATGTTTGAATTGTTATCTTGCTCCCTCCAAGCACTACTTTAGCACTTAAGGCATCTACTAAGAAATGTACACGTAAAAGGAAGTAGTGTAGGGTCCATACCAAATTTTTATGTCATACTTTGAAGGAATTGTAGTTGAATTATAACTAAAATAGAGTATTTTTTCTGCTATATCAATTATTTTACAAATGAACTTTTAATTTTATACCACGGGCAAAGCCGTGCGGGTACCGCTAGTCATTTAAATAAAAATAACTGAGTAGAGAAAGATGATGGTAAGTTAGGGGCCGTCGACATATTTACAATTCTAATTTTTCACTGAAATTATCTCATAGAAAATCATAGAACAGTGGAGAAAAATGCGTAGACAGCCGAATTCTGCTTCTCATATAGAAATATAAGGTAAAAGAGAGGAGCGTTGGGGTTGATTTAAAGCATTGCAATAAAAATGCACGCTTGGTTTTAAAAGTGCAAAGGTAAAAAGACATGAATTCAGTTCAAGCGAGATATGGGTGATTTTCAAAATCTGCTTACATTTGCTGTCCGGAGGTTAAAAAGGCGATTTTGAAGCATAATTTTAATTTTAAATTTAGCGCGAACAATTATTTTCTGCAAGAAATACCCCCAAAAAAATTCTATCACTCAAAAAATTGTTGAAATTTATTTATTTATTTTTATATAAATCTTTAAAAATGAGAATCAAGGCAAAAACGCTTGTCCATTTCCAATTTTCGTGAGTTTAACTATTTTTTTATATATTTAATTGTGTAAAAAAGTATATACAACAAATTATTTTTATATGTTGACTATTAGTGTATGATATTCATAATAAATATTGACAATAGTAATTTTTTTTCATTGAGAAATGTATGAATATATTTTGTCCGGCAGTTCTTGTCAAGTCCGTTACCCTAAGTTTATTTTAGCTAAAAAAGGTATTTATTGCAGTCAAAAGGTGGTAACACGTAATCAGTTAACTTAACAAACTAGTTACGCAACTATTTCGTACCATTTTGTTTTTCTGAGTCGAGAAGTATTGTTGGGGCGTTTCGCACAAGATTTCTTGCAGGAGCGTATTTTTATTCTTTGTCAAGTCTGTTACCAAAGATTTTAGTATTAATTTTTACCTTTTCTCAACTTTTACCCCGAATTATTGTTTATTATACAACTCTAAGAAAATGCATATTGTTGTTCAATTTTTAAATTCGACAACCTAGCCATAATTTGACATTTTGGTTGAAATGTCAAGTCCGTTACTGGTCAAATCCGTTACCAAATGTCAAATCCGTTACCATAGTTTTTGATCAATATTTTAATGGTCACAAACATCGTTTTAAGCTTCAGGGATGCAAATAATTTCAAATGAAGTTGGTTCTAGGTGAGATTTCATATTGATTTTGTATGGTAACGGACGACAATATTCCTTGCAACTTAAAGTTTTACAACAGCATTTGAATACTTAATTATGCATCAAAGTGTACAACCAATTACTTTTTCACACACCTAAAATATGTGACAAAACACCTGTTAGTGTTTCTAAAAGAAAATAGCAAGTTAAAAAAATTACTTAAAAATTCTGAAATGTAAGCATATGGTGAAAATGACCCATATAATAAATAATGCGAGCAATTTTAAGTATCGTAGTGCATGATGGCAATGGTACACATTTCATATTATAATTCTGCATTAAATTAATAGGTAAAATCTCAAATAGCATAAACCTTCCTAATAGCAGACACCTCCCAATAACGGAAAAAAACTTCCGGTTCCGTGACTGTCAGTCATTCGGAGGTTTTACTGTAATTCTAAAAACTGTCATCAAAGCGATCGCTCGGAAAGTGTCTGCTGTGTTGTGAAAATTTCGGTATCTACCCGATTCGGAAAATTCTAAAACCCAGAACTGCGTTGGTCCCGTTGCTGCCCAATTTCAAGCCACATGGTGAACGTACTTTTAATAGTGAAGTAAAAAATAGAGAAGATAGAATTCCCTCTTAAGAAAACTTTTTTTTTAACATCTGCCATGCATCGGCATTTAGATGTTTTCGAGGCTGATGGGCAGATGTCTTTCCCAAGTTAGCATCGGCGGCCGAGGCCGATGGAAAAAATTTCAACCGTCGGCGCTGATGCATCGGTCGAGCCTTACTAAGTATATGTATTGCGTAGGGCACTAGGGTAGCCAGAATTTCTTTCTATAATATTTTTCTTATCAAAACAATCCTTATACGTGTAAAAACTACTATGTTAGAATTGGTAACTATGTTGAAACCAGAGTCTCTGGGTGGTACTGCCTCAGTTCGGCTCATGCAGACTACGCTGGTAATGTGCTAGTTCAAAAAAGAAATCCATTTGTTTGACGTGTAAATAATTGACTGTTGAAATGCAAACATTTGTTTTATATTATTGTCCTCAAATTATTCTAATCCAAGAATCTTGAATCTCATTCTACTCTCAATACAGTTATTTCGCTAATTACGTTAATTATAATCCCTACAAAGAAACTAAACCTGGCTTTGTCCTTGTACTGGCCAACCATTTTGCTATTAAAATTTTTAATTAAAAAATTTCTCCCACTTATGAAATAAAGCATATATTCCTTGCTGACTCGCTTTTAATAACACGGCATGTTTGCGCATTCTTATCCATTTTTTGTAGCTTTCATGTACTCTTGAAGAAAACAAGCTGGTTATTACCTTTATGTTATGACAGCTGCCACTGGGCAATGTTGAACTAGCAAACGTTAAGATCAAAAATTTCCTTTTTCTACACCGCCACACTTCGCTTGTTAATGTCTTAAAGTATAAATAGAGGATGAGCTACTGCTAAGTGATTCATGGCGTCTGTATTGCACATTCTGTGATTTAAAAACTGACTCTCCAGTATGTAGTTTTTCATTTGATCCATACAGTGACATTGTAGTTTTTTTAGATGACATTTATAACCATTTATACTACTAAAAATGAATAGTTGTTTTCATGTCTTTACTATGTATTGTTATTTTTAATGTTTATTGGCTCCCAACCATTTGCAGACTGAAAATCATTTTGGCAATTGGCTTCGCTATCGGCGAAAGCTATCTACTTATATTAAAAACTGAGTATCTTTCTTTCTGAACGCGAGCTGAACTTACTGAAACTTTCCTCACCATCTTGAAGGCGCGAAGCATCTCAATAATTCGAATGATTTTTTTATATAGGAAAAAAGTAAAGGCGTGAAGCGCCTGTTAGCGAGCCGCCTTGGCGGGGAGTATTTTCTTGAAATTTTCCTCACTACTTTCAGATCACGAAGTGCCCGTGCAACGCCGGGCCACGTGCGTGGTACATCTTGAAATCGAATAAACATTAAATTATATCAAATAATATAACATCAGGATGAGGTAAAAGTTAGAGAGGGGGACGTTATGCATCAAACATGCCAGAGGAAGCTAATCTAGCTGCCCTGGCAGCTAGTTATGACTAAATTTTGAAGCCTTTTGGATGTACCGCTGTTCTTAAGGGGCAAATTTGTTCAAATTTGTTCAATTAGTTCAACCAAACCATATATGTACTTCAATAGATGTTTAATATGTCGCATAATTATGAGAGATGAATATAAACGTTTTTTTTTTTTCTTGCATCTTGAAAATCTACAAGCTGGAGCTAAATCTGAACTCGCAAACTTGGGAGTACTTGCTCAGCTTCTTGTCTTACGAAATTTAATAACTTTGTGCGATATCAAACGAAACATAACATTTCGACAACGCATAAAGATTGAGATTTGTTGTTTGAAACGTCCTTAAACATGTTTGTAATTTTATTATTGTTGGGCAGTTATACTTCGCAGCAACTTAACTTGGCAGTGACGTCACTACGGGCGGAGCCAATAAGAGCTCACAAGCAGTCAGCGATTTCCTCTTATTCGCTAAGTAGGCTGTGACGTTTTATCTAGCTCGTTTTTCATACGCTAACGTCACGCTGACGTCATCCGCCCGTAGTGACGTCACTGCCGAGTTAAGTTGCTGCGAAGTATAGTACGCATTTTGTTGTCAAAAACAAAAACCAACTTTGAGGAATATTGTATCGTTTGAGAAACATTTCTTGCGAAGATTTTGATAGCTGAGATTTTTAGCAAGTTTTTCAATTATCTCCAACTGTTTTAAAACCAAAGGCTAAAGGGCCCCCCACACGCTCCGGAAAATCCGAAGGAGTGCCTCGAGGAAATCCCCCATGTGTGTTTAGTGAATTCTGTTGAGAAGTTCCCGCGGATCTCCGGACGTTCCTCTTATGAGGTTTTCCTGGAGGAATTCCTTGAGGATTTCCTCGAGTAACTCCTTCGGGTTTTCCCGGAGCGTGTGTAGGGCTCTTAATTTATTTCTATTTAAGGCTGTTGCCAGCGTGGAAAGATTGTTGCCCAAAATTTGGCGACCTCTTAAGAATCTCCTTAATCGAAAAATCTTGCTTTTCTTGCGTTGAGTGGCGACTCGTAAAAAATGCATTTTAAAAGCACAAGATATTGCACACTGGAGAAAAAGAAATCTATTTCATAGAATTTGATTGTTAAATTTGACGTTCATATGTTATCGATTAAATTTATCACTGAAAAAGTTCAAAATTCAAATTGACCGAAAATTCACTTATTCTATCAACTAGAAACGTCTCGGTAAAGCATTATCATGGAAGATGGAAGTAATCAGTTTTCAGCTTTACTGTAGGTAATATTAAAGCCTCCACATAAACAGGCCGACGCATCAAGCTTAAGTTTCACCACTTTGGATCCAACTTATTTACTTTTACTTTCAAATTTTCATTGTTGCGGTGTTAGGGTTACCAAAAAAAGTTTCGGGGTGCTGCCAAGCTTTGTTAAATTCACGTGAAAAATTACCAAAACGCAATAACTCGCCAGGAAAGACAACCACTCACCGGAAAAAACGACTCTCAAACACGCGCTGGATCCAAAGTGGTCAAATTTAATCTTGATGCCCCGGCTTGTCTATATAGGCCTTAGGTAATATTAGAGCCGTATATATATGGGCCTTAGGTAATATTAGAGCCGCTATATAGACAGGCCGGCGCATCAAGATTAAGTTTCACCACTTTGGATCCAATTTCTTAACTTTTACTTTCAAATTTTCATTGTTGCGGAGTAGGGTTACCAGAAAAAAGTTTTGGCACATTGCTAAGCTTTGCCAAATCCACGTGCCGCTAATAATTGCTCACAGTGAAAAATTACCAAAACGCGATTACTAGCCAAAAAAGACAACCACTCAAACACACAAACACGCGCTGGATCCAAAGTGGTGAAACTTAATCTTGATGCGCCGGCTCGTATATATAGGGGCCTTAGGTAATATTAGAGCCGCTATATATACAGGCCGACGCATCAAGATTAAGTTTCACCACTTTGGATCCAATTCCTTAACTTTTACTTTCAAATTTTCATTGTTGCAGAGTAGGGTTACCAGAAAAAATTTTTGGCACATTGCTAAGCTTTGCCAAATCCACGTGTCGCTAATAATTGCTCACAGTGAAAAATTACCAAAATGTGATTACTGGCTAGAAAAGACAACCACTCAAACTCACTAACACGCGCTGGATCCAAAGTGATGAAACTTAATCTTGATGCGCCGGCTCGTCTATATAGGGGCCTTAGGTAATATAATGCAGTCTTTTCTTCAAACTTCAACACACTTCTCCCACGACTACGCAATCTAGTTAAGCCATGACTAAGACACAGTTAACTAAAGAAGAAGATGAAAACGTGCACGTAGTTGGTGACGTTGTATTTTAACTGTTTGCTTGTTTGTGAGCTAATATTTTAACTGTTTATTTGTTTTAAACAGTACGGAAAGGACAAACAATATTTAAAATAATTCGTTGAAATTTGAATTAGCCATGTGTTTTGTTCTTGCATTATGACCCAGGCGTTTTAAGCTGTTATCAATACATATCTAGTTCGATGTTACCAAGAACTTTTATTTTTATTTCTTTTCAAATGTTTTGAATTGGAAGAAATTAAAAAAGGATTTGAAATCATTGTTTTAAAAAATGAGTGTGCTTCGTTAACTTGCGATTAATTAAACAAGCAGCATTCATTTTATTTGTTGAGTGAAGACGAAAAGGACTTACGTTCTTGAAAGAACACATTTTGACTTTTTAAAATGGAAAACGAAGAAAAGGGGAAAGGGAAGAGGAAGAGGAGTTCATCCCTTCCAAAAGTCGACATCGGTTTTCTCCAGTTGGCGACAACTGCTGATTTGCCACCAGTGGGCCAGGTGAGTAAAAAAAAATGATTTTGATTCGGTTTTTATTTGTTTTTGATAATTTTCCGTTTAAATTTTTGGTGAGTTATCACAGCGTGGAGTAGGCTATATTGGCGGAAAAATGCTTGAATTGTTGCCATCTTTGTTCCTCATACTTAATTACATATTTTAATGAAACTTTTCAAGTTAGTTAATGACCTGTTCTTTATATTTAGCACATTATTTTATATTTTGGCGGCAGCTTTTCATTTAAATGTTACTTTTAGTCTCGTTAAGGATATTTTGATGTTTGGGAGTAATGCGATCTTAAACCTTTGTCGTCGAAATTCTGGCACCAATTTCTGCAGGAGGAATGTTTTTCACATGCACAAGTAAACAAAGACGAGGAAAATGTCTATGGTAGAATTAAGTTGGTATAAATCAACGATTTGGCGATTTTTTTTCAGACTGTAGCTTAAGGTTGCAATCATTTAGCTTAAAATCGCCAAACAATCCAATCATCCAATGATAATTCTGTGGTTGCCAGATTTAATAATTTATCGCCGGACCTTAAACTAGGATTCATCCAATTAGTGTTACCAAAAATGTGTTGGCTGCTTTAAATTCCCAATTATCGAAATACCATCGTCTTTTTTAAATGGCTAGTTTTGCGTAAAAATTAAACGTTAAATTTTAAATTTTAACAATGTCAGTTTTGGTAACTTTTGGCTTAGAGATAAGCTCTTTGTTTTGACTAGTGTGGCAAGACATTTTGAAAGCACGCCAAGTGTTCTACGTTACGATAATTCCACCGATATTATCATAACACTAGGTGACCCGTGCGGAATTCCGCAAAGAAAAAAAAGAAACCTCTAAACTTAAAATTTAATACGACAATTTTTATTGGCTTCATTGGCACGACATCGCCATCTACTGCCGTCGTTCTGACAACTTTTCAAAGAGATCAAAGACACGTTCACTTTTACAACTACTACAAAAGTGATACCCTATATTAAAATCAAATACCCAAGGCTACTACTAAACTAAATACTAACGTTGTCGCAAAACTACCATAGTATTTTGAAACAATAAAAGTTACAATTAAGGTTTACCGAGCTAAGCCTTGGCTTGAAATGTCGCATTTAAAATTGATTTGAACAACAATGTAACGATTTTGACAGTTGAGCAAAAAATTTAACTTTATCAAACTCTAATCGCTTATAAGTCGCTTAAACGTGGATTTTCGAGATTCTCGTTACGCGGCGCTAGCGGAGAAACGTTCTAAAGAACGCATTTTTTTTAATCTTTCGAATGAAATCAAAATGGAGGCGATACGACAATTATTTCGCTAGATAGAGTCAATTTTGTGCCCAAAAATTGAAGTTCGAATAAAAAACGAACCGACACTTTTTAGAGGGTGGGTCTAATTTTCGTCAATAGCCCGCGGGATAAGCTTCAAAATCATAAATTTTCATGCAATTCGATAAAGAAATGAGCGAGTTTCGACCGGGTATAGGATTCGGCTTAGAGAAATAATATATGGAGATGTTATTAATCTTTGGCGGAAAAAACTTTGGGGGTATATTTCGAAAATTGTGAACATGGCGTGGTCGTCAAACTTTTGGCGATTATTAATTTATTTTAATAACCCTTTGTTTACGTTTGCGGAGGAAAGATTTCCCTCGCGCATGCTCAGCGACAAATATTTGACACCGAAAGAGGTCGCCAGATTCCTTATCATCGAAATCGTTCCAACTGTGGCTCTAGTTCTAAAAAAAAAAAATCTGGTATGGACCCCACACTACTTCCTTTTACGTGTAAATTTCTTAGTAGTTGCCTTAAGTGTTAAAAAAAGTGCTTGGAGTGAGCAAGGTAACAACTCAAATATTTACTCCCCTAATCTGCCACGAAACAATGCAAAAAATATTTTACAATGGTTAATTTTCTAAATATTGCTGATTTTAATGTCATTCAGTGAATTTTTCGCAAAATATCGCCAATAGCGCCAAGTTGAACCCAAATTCAGAAAATAATTTTTTCGCCAAATTTGTCGCCAAGTTGGCGTTAAACACTTGGCGACCAAAAGCTTGGCGACATATCGCCAAGTGGTCGTGCCAATTCATATCACTTGAGTCTGCATTGAAATTAGCACTGATTTACCCCAAAAAAGGGGTAAAACACCCTCTTGGGAACATTCGAATGCAACCACAAGGGGAGGTGCACAACTAGACCATCCTCAGAGTCTACATACCAAGCTAGAAGCTTCTACGGCATATAGTTTTTGAGTTATGCGACCCACATACATACATACATCCGCACAAACGTACATACAGACGTCACGAGAAAACTCGTCGTAATTAACTCGGGGGTGGTTGAAAAGGATTTTTCGGCGGCTTATATGTTAGTAGGTACATATGCACGTGCTGACAGGTCAAAAAAACTACTGAACATTCATTAGGGGGTGAGCAAAATCAAAACTTAGACTCAAATTTGAGTGTTTTTTTTTTTTTTTTCGCGATCACAATACTTCCTTTACTACGTAAAAGGAAGTAAAAAAAGGCAATTAGCGAAATTTTCCTACTTCGAATGAAGCTAGAACCTCAAGGACTTCTACATTCACCTCCGACTGTAATGTTGGACAGACCGGAGAATATCCAGGGGCATCACGGTCATACGCACATTAAATTTATAATTTTATTACAAAATATATAAATTTAAAAGCTCCTTTACCAATGGTTTTTTGACATACAGCCTTGGCGGCTTAAAAGCAATTGATCAAAAACCACTAGATTTCAACAAAAAGTAAAAATAAAATAAAGGTTTTGAGTTAAAACCTCTTAGATCCATGATTCCGCCTTCGGAACTATGGATTTTGAGAAATGGACAATGCACTACACGGGTTTTGACTCTAAATGACTCAATTAACAAGTTAAAAATTAGTGATGGATTATAAAACATGGAAAAAAAAATCTCCCCCTTTTACAAAAATACCTGAATAAATAAATAGATAAATAAATACGAGTATCTTTTGGTAAAAACCCGTAATCGACGGCAATGTTTCCTTGAACTTGCTTTTTTTTTTTTTTTTTTTTGTGCGCCTCCTGTTATAACAACGGAGAAAACAATAGCATTCAAAAATCCCTATCACTTGGTGTGAAAGGAATCCGAGCCATTCTGTACCTCAGAACCAGACTAACGTAAGTCCATTTTCGTCATTTTTCAGTAGAGGGAAAAACGATGTATTCGACAATCGTTTTTCCCCTCTACCGAAAAATGACGAAAATGGACTTACGTTAGTCTGGTTCTGAGGTACAGCATTGAAACATGAAAGTATCGTCATCTGTTATTCTGTTGGAAACATAAATGCCATCTGTACATCCCCTTTTTATTGAGTTAAGTACGCGGAAAAGCAGACATCGCGCTCCTATTAGAATTGCTAATCTTATGCCCAGACATTGAAATGTTGCTTTTGTTCTTGATGCTTTCTTATCTTCACTAAAGCATGAGGCGCGAGAGATTTTTTAAAGTTTTATTGAGAGAAAAAAATGTTTTCTCACATGAAATGAATTGAAAGTATGTTTCTCAATTTTTTGTCCAGAAAGACAAAAGTCTAGTTCTTACTGTTATTTTCTTTCAAACACTTTCGCAGATTAACATTTTTTTTTTTTCATCTTTAATTTCAAATGCGCATTAATGATCTGTTTAAAAACGTTTTCATTTTAGTTCCTTTATCCTGGTGTTAATTTGGGCTGAACCACTTTTTTAATCGTTGCTCAAAACAAAAATGAATTTTGTAATGAGTGTGTATTTCCTCCAGTCAAAAATAGTTTTCAAAAGTTTTGTCTTTCATTTTTCCACTAGTTAATTTTTAATTAATTCAGGAAACTGTCCGAGTTTTGAAACTAAGCGATGTCTCGTATGACGCCACAAGTGGAGAAACTTTGGTGCAAAACCGGACTCACGCATCAGCCGTTTTGGATCTCCAGTAACCCTGCTCTACAACAATAAAAAATCCGACCCAAAACGGCGGCTCATCTATAAAGCGGTCTTGCTTGGAGTGTTTTGTTCACTTGTGACTTTAGCAGCAAAAACTAAGAGAGCGAAAAAGTGTTTTTCAAAATTATTGTTTTTTTAAGAAAGAAAATTTGAAAAATTTCAAAACACCCCCGTTGTAACGTTTTTTGCTCAAGGGACATTTGCAGATAATGTCACGTTTTGAGGATGGAGACGGATTCGTGAGAGATTGACAGTTAGTGGAAAATAAGTGTGGCATCACACATTTTTGACTACATGTTTATGAAAAACAACTTGACATGTGACAAGGAGAGGGAAAGGGGTAAGTTGAAGTGTGACACTTTGAAAAAGGAAAGAGAGAAGTCAAATTTATTGAAAATAAAGTGTGACATCATTCATAAGCAGTCCCTAATAAAGATTGTAAGCATCAAGAATAATTTATGTCAAAAATAAAATCGTTTGCTGTTTTTTCGCTCTTTGAACTTACTTCACATTAATTCAATCAATCGATCTCTAACCTAACACGAAGAGAACGATAAGCCCAGTTAACATAAAAATATTTTGAACAAAAGTTTCAATACGCAAGCGATTGAAAAAATCTGGTATGGACCCCACACTACTTCCTTTTACGTGTTAATTTCTTAGTAGTTGCCTTAAGTGTTGAAAAAAAAAGGGTTTGGAGTGAGCAAGGTAACAATTCAAATATTTTCTCCCCTAATCTGCCACGAAACAATGCAAAAAATATTTTACAATGATTAATTTTCTAAATATTGCTGATTTTAATATCATTCAGTGAATTTTTCGCAAAATATCGCCAATAGCGCCAAGTTGAACCCAAATTCAAAAAATAATTTTTTCGCCAAATTTGTCGCCAATTTGGCGATATGTCGCCAAGTTGGCGTCAAACACTTGGCGACCAAAAGCTTGGCGACATATCGCCAAGTGGTCGCGCCAATTCATATCACTTGAGTCTGCATTGAAATTAACACTGATTTACCCCAAAAAAGGGGTAAAACACCCCCTTGGGAACATTCGAATGCAACCACAAGGGGAGGTGCACAACTAGACCATCCTCAGAGCCTACATACCAAGCTAGAAGCTTCTACGGCATATAGTTTTTGAGTTATGCGACCCACATACATACATACGCACACACGTACATACAGACGTCACGAGAAAACTCGTCGTAATTAACTCGGGGGTGGTTGAAAAGGATTTTTCGGCTGCTTATATGTTGGTAGGTACATATGCACGTGCTGACAGGTCGAAAAAAACTACTGAACATTCATTCGGGGGTGAGCAAAATCAAAATTTCGACTCAAATTTGAGTGATTTTTTTTTCGCGATCACAATACTTCCTTTACTACGTAAAAGGAAGTAAAAAGAAATTATTTTTTCTTCTGTCAGGTATAGAAACGACCTATGCTGAGCTTAACATTAGCTTTTTACCGATTTATCCAGATACTTTTAAAGCTTTTGATTTTTTAAAACTTATTTACTCACTCTAAGTAAAACAAAAAAAAAAAAAAAATCTCACTCAAACTTCTACCTAAATTTCTCTTTCTATCCAGGCCCCTCATTTAGAATTTTTTTGGAGGAAGGGGAGGGTCATAGAGCGTATATTCAATGCGAATTTTATCGGGACACAACAAAAACCACTCCCACTTATGTGTAAACACATTTATTTTTCTTAGCCTGTAGGAGAGAGGAATTGACTCCCTATCACTAAATGACTATCCTTTTTCTATCACGCTAAAATTAATTTTCTTTTTTTTTTTTTTTTTGTCTTTTTTGTCAGGACTGTTGGTACGTAGGTAGGAACGTATGTGCTACCAAAAAATCTTTAATCAAAGCGACTAATAAATATTCATTTTTTAAACTTTTGCATATTTTTGCATTTGTGACGAAATAACATTTTTTATGGATAAAAAGGAAGAAAAAAGGAAAAAGAAAAGAAAAAAAAAACCTTAAAACAACAAACTTTAAATTTTAAAGAAGTGCTTTAATAGAACTTTTTCAGTATTTTGTCACCTTTAAGTTGTTAGTAATGAGGTGAAAAGGAACAGATAAAAAAGTATTGATGAAGATAGCTTTACTGATAAATAAATTGATTTTTGATCAAAACTGTCATCACGCCACGTATTATGGTAATTGCCCTAATCCACACGTAATCTCATACACTTTTTGACCTTAATTCTTTGTAGTTGCAGGCTCAAGGTCAACTTTGTAGTAGCCACAGGTGCGCAATGAATGCGCTCTTCATTTCTTTCGGAAAAGTTATTTTTGATGTCACTTTATGGTTTCTATATTTGACTTGTTAAGAGCACATAGGCTTGAAAAAGACATTTACTGAGAATGCTAGAGCGTATGCAAACTTTATAGCTGGAAAATTTTTTAAAACATTTTCCCGCGTCATTGAAAAAATTAATAATATTACGCGAAATTTAAGGTTTATTTGTCCACTTTTTACTTAATAAGACATATTATGATTATTTTTTGAAAGGTATATTCTCCAACAGTTTGAAATCGGATTACAAGTTATATCATTTTTTCTTTTGGGTAAAAGAAAAGAAGAAGGAAAAACTGTTTGTTTACATAAGCGGCTGGTGTTCCAAAAAAGTTGAAGATCAAAAGAGATAAAATGGGATAGGGGTGCTTTTTGTTGTTGTTGCAAAATTGGGCTATACTGAGAAAATGATGTCTAAAAAATGTGGAATATGGCCTCTAAAATCAAAACGGGTGGCCAGCGTATAGACTCTCCACTTCCAATTCGAAATTCCATTCTGAAGAAAGAACAAGAAAAAATCTCATTTGTGTGAAATTTTCTTTCTTTCTTTTTTTTTTTTTTTTTTTTTTTTTTCGTGAAATAAATCAGTCTACCCTATGAAAAAGCAGTTTTCACTCAATGGTTGATTTTTTTCCTCTGAAAAGTGAGATGGCAAGGTCCCTTTATTTTTGTGAGAGTGAGCTAACACGAATCATCCTGTAGCTGGTTGGGATCGCAAGTGTGAAAGATGCTCAACTTATCTTATAATTGCCCGTTTCAAGGAACTACTGTTGTACTCACAGTTGGAATTTTTTTTCGAGAACACAAGAAATAAAACAATATCATTTTCCAGAATTTTCTTCTCTTGTCAAAATCAGAAGTATCGCTGGAAACAGGACAAAAACCCTTGAAGGCATTCCCAAAATTCTTTTTTTTTTCTTCGAATGGATCCGATGAAAGAAATAGCTGCTTGGTGAATCGGAAAAAGAAAAGGAATACCTAAGGAGCTTCTGTAGGTCGTCACTCTCAGAATCGCTTGGCAAAGAAGCAAAGAAAGCGGTTCAAAGATATCAAATTAGTGTCAAGTTTAACAGCGCCACCTGTAGTGGAGAGGTTATGCGGGTTTGAGTGCTCGTCCGGTTGACAGAAAGTTTCAAGATTCCCAACAGGACGGTCGAGCGCTCCCTGGATGTAGATCATCCGGAAAATGAACGAGAAAAAGGAACTGGCGAGCAATGGGACCCTCGAGGCCGCGGATGGGGTAAGCGATGTTTAAAAAATGTTCTGTCTTGAAAGGGGGGGGTCATCTTATGTTTAAATGTCGGAAGAATTGATTGCATTTTAAATCCTAAAGGTCTGTTTTCCATTATTCAAAAGGACAGAGAAGGGGGGGGGAGTGATATTGCTTTTGAACTTTATTGTTGAAAATTTTCTAATTCCCTAATTTCGCTAATTCTCTTTAATTTTTTACGGTTTTGAATTGCACGGAACTTTTGAAATGTGTTGTAAAATTAATTTTGTTTAAATTAGGTATCTAAAGCAATGGAAAAGTCCTCACATATGTAAAAAAATGTGTTTCTCAAATATACAGTTCTGGTTCCCTAATTATGTAGTTATTTTACTATACAGTGGCTGTAAATTTCGCATAACTTCCGAAATTTATTGCTAAGTTTTTTTTGTAGTTTTATTAATCTCGAATTATTATATAACTGATTTTAAACCTTTTACCTATTTGACGTTGAAAGTTTTGAGAAAAATTTTGAATGCATTTTTTTTACCGAATTTAATGATTAAAAAAAAAGTATGATGCGAAATTAAAAGAATAACGCCTGCTCAATTGTACAATGCATTTACTTTATTTTGTTAATTCATAAATTTTCTTATTACTACGTTTTGGAAAAAAAAGAAAAATGCTAAAAATACCTGACGCTGAGAGGATGAGGGATTTATCTATCTGTTTGGAGTATCTTACCTCCTAAACGGATGAACCGCTTTTGGTTATTCTTTTTTCGTTCAAAAGGTTAATTGATCGAGAGTGTTTTTAATGGATATTTAATAAAAAAAAAAAGGTCATGTGACCTCTTTCAACTAATCACAAATAGACATCGTTTAAACCAGCCTGAGGATGGAGTGAGATGAATTTTCAATCTTCTTGATTACTTAATCGCCAATAATAAAATGAACATCACCTATTTGTTTTCGTATATTATGTAGCATTCAGATAATTATAATCTGTTACTTTAAAATAAGCGCATCAAAGCCACACATTTTACTTCTTCTCCTTGGAAACTTCTAAGGCAATTCATTTGTTTGAAACTTATGGAGTTTGGTTTCTATGGAGATGTCGCAGAATTTGTGACCTTGATACACCTGCTTTAAAGTAACAGACTACAGTTTAGTACTGTTCTTAGATTTTAAGGAGCTTGGCTACTAATAATCGTGTTAAAATTTCCTTGTTGACTTTTGTGACTATTTTTTCTCTTGTATCTAGTCTCTGCATAAGATCCAACAACAGTCTGCCATGATGTTTGCACGACCTGATATATTCCAACCAGGAAACCATACGATATTGTAATAATAAGAACAAAAGTAACAATCGAAAGAGTATGGTAAAACATATTTGGACGCAGGCATTTTTGCCCTCGTGTCTTAGATATCAAAATAAAATCAGCCGAAATTTTAATGAAAAGCCGTCAAATTTAGCGAGTTTCAGGGAGTAATGCCATACATCTTTCACATAATTTATATAAATACCCTGCACATACAGATGGTGAAATTGTGTGATCAATTCCTCCCTAAGCCTTTAAATTTGACAGAGTAGTCTAATCGCGCATGGGAAGATTCCGGATATGATCCCAACACGGGCATGAATGTACTTTCTTTCTCTCTCTTGTCCTTGTCCTTTCTTTGTAAGAGTGTGTTGTACTGTGAATGGTTGCCTACTCCATAAATTGGTCCTTATGACATGTGTGTACTGTGGAAGTCGGACTTCACAACAAATGACGGTACAGTTGAAAAGTGATGCAACGCGACCCAAATTACCAACCTAGCTGGCACAAGACAACAGCAACAATCATTTTGCCTTCAAGTACCTTCTCCTTCGGTAGTCTCTTAACGTCTGAAACTAAAAAATTCCTCTCTTAACTGTTCTTAAGACAATCTCGGAAATACTGCTTGGAGTTGAATTTGAAAGATTCTCCTCAGAAAAGTCTTTCCAATTGTTTCGTTACACCCAGTATAATATGAAGTGCGAATGAAACATTTCTTCTCGAGTTACTTGTGAGAAGTGTGAGACATTTTTGAGTTTGGATTTTCATGGTTATTTGTTCTTAATCCAATGCTGCTGGTAATCGCGGTTATTCCACATTGTTTGCTAGTATAGCCTTGAAAATCTTGTTAGAGTTTGAGAATTTATTAACTCTCTTCGCATTAACCAAAAATATAACGTAATGACAGTAAAAATTGGCAAGAAGATGCAAACACTTGTTTTGCTGTTTCAAGCAACCTGATTCCAGGACCCGTGCTTTTGCCGGATTACTTAAAATTCTAAAGGTCACACTTGTCTGCTCTGAGAAAGTTATCCTTGAAACCCTAAAATACGTGTCCGCAAATTATCGCAAATTTGTTTTACGATTACAGTTGTGCTGTGGTCACTTTGTTTCTCAAAGATTTTTGTCATTTTCTGCGGACCTTTTTGTTCCTTTCCGAAGTAGGTATTTTTCACTTTGGGAATCGAATAAAATTACGCGTTACGATTAGAACAAGATAAAAATACCGCTCTTACTCCCATAGAAAATAGTAATTTAGTAAAAAAGCTCATTATAATTTGAACTAAATAAAAATCCCGCTTCCACTCGAAAACAAAAAGAACTTGATGAAAGTTTGACTAATAAAACGATTAAAAAGAAAGAAAAGAATAAGAAGCAATTTCAAAGAGCATCTCTTCCCCGGGACCCGTATGGGGCCATAGATGAATAATTTCTGTATCCAATTTTACAGCTATTGGTCCTTACCAGGAAAGTGCTCGACTTAAGTAATAATGAAAAAAGTTAAAAATGGTACCATTCGAAAGAGCATACTGAGACATATCTTTGACCCAAAGATCAAGTGCCCTCGTCCCCTCGTTTTCGAGATAAGGGGTCTTAAAGTCGGCTGAAAATGAGCCAAATTTGAAGACTTGGCAAGAAATTGAAGCTAGCTCCAGATTCTCCCTTCCGCTGCTTGCTTGACATCGTATCATTTCCATGTTTGGTCATTCGCAAAGAAAGTAAAAGATGTTTAAAGTTAACTTTTTACTTGTATGAGTTAAAATAAAGAATGCTGATCAAGATTGATGTGGAAAGCAGAGAGCTTTATCCAGAGGAGCGAAATTTTTACAAAGAAGTTAAAGTTTTATCTTTTTATAAAAATACATTTTAGAATTTTAGTTATTTTAAGTTTTTTTACTGAACTAAGTTGTATGTGTTGATTATTATAAGTTAAAATATATTGCACGTGTTTCTAAATGAATAATTCGGGATAATTAAATAAGTATGAAAAGCAGCTAATATGAGCTCATGTACAAAAAATGAAAGAAATAATCTTTGGGGTAGAAATTAAATTGTCATGGATTACGATATCAGTTCTTATTTTTAAAAAAAAAATCGATACAAGAAGTTTCACTATCTGCCAACTCTTAGCAAAAACATTTTTTTAAAAAATTGAAATCGAGAAAAAATAAGTAATTTTAAAAAGAAAACGAATTAGTAAATATCGATAGCGGCAAAATTATATCCACGTCGGAAATTACATCAATGGTAGCGGGAAATAATTATTTCCATTCTTAAAATATACTAATAGAGTCGGCATTCATTGTAAAAACCCCTGCTGTTCAAATAAATTGGTCACTGTAGCGAAAAGTCTCTGTAACGTAAATGTAAAACATATTGCATGTTAATTTCGTACTGTTTAAAAACACCAGAATAATTTTTACTAGTTCTGCTATATGTTCAACGGGTAGGAAAAGACTAACAAAATTGTAAATCAATACAAGTTTTAGCTTACTTTTCTGAAAAAGTAGAAAATAGGTGAAAAAAAATCATGAAAGAACGCCTGATGCACTGGAAAAAAAAACGCTCAAAACAATTGAGTCGAAAAAGCACAACTTAATAAAAATAATTAAATGCACGGAGAAATCTAAAATAGGAAAGTTGGGTTTTGAGCTGCGGAAACTGTGTACCTGTCAGTCTGTCTATTGGTCAGTTTTTCTGCCCTCCCCCCCCCCCCCCCGGCAATAACTTATGAGTGCATAGTCCGATTCGATTTTTTTTTAATCGAAAGATCTCAGTGAGGACAATACGCTCCCATATTTGACTTTTTGATTTGAATAATATTTCATTCAATTTCGAATTTCCGATTTTTTTCCCCGTCCTCACTTATAACTTTTGAAGGAACAAGTTCGATTCGAGCGAACATTTTTTTTCGAAATATCTCAGAGAAAACACCTCATTCGTGTTTGATTTTTTTATTTGAACACATTTTCATTAAATTTTGAGCATTTTTTTTTTGAAAGACCATTCTTACATACCCAGTGATGCAATTGACAAAAATGTTTAGGAGAACTTACTTTGAGTTATAGGGGACCCACCAAAAGAATAGTGGTTTGAAAAAATTTATATTTGCAATTTTTACAATTGAAAACCTTAAATATACCCCCCCCCCCGTACTACAGAATTGTACGAACACTTAAAAATATAAAAAAAAAAACAGGAGGTTCAGCTGTCACCTCCTGTTGACAAGGGTCCCTTAACAAGGGGGACTCCCTTTAAACAAGGGACCTGCTTTAATCGCAAATAGTACGATAAAATTTATTTTTGATGTGTTGTTTAAAATTGTTTTTCCTCTTTAAAAAGCTTTCTGCTTTCCATGTCATAGGCTTGATAGTAGCTTTTTGCTTTAACTCGTACAGGTAAAGTAAAAGATTACTGTAAAGCCGTCTTTCAAAAGCTTTGCAGATGACCAAAAATGGGAATCAAGTTTCCAGTTGGACGCAAATAGTGTAATCGCACCGCAGCTTCCAGTTTCATTATAACTCGCTGAAATTGGCGATTTTTCAAAAAAAATTAGCTGACTTTAGGACCTTATATTTCGATAACGGGGGCGCGAGGGCAAAAACGCGTGCGTCCAGAAACATGTTTTACAATGCTCTTTCGATTGGTATTCATTAAAAAAAAAATCATTATTCCATGATCGCGTACTTTCCTGGTTAGGAGCTCCTAAGCTTACTAAAACAACCATTTTGTACAGTTGAGAAATCGTTTGCAAATTCGTGGTCTCCAGTTTTTTTTACATCGTTTTAGCTTCTGTTCTAAGTAGTTTGAAAAAAAATGGAACGAACATCTTCTTTTGCAGATAAAAAGCTCTGTCGAATGCCATGGAATGCTAAGGGTGTGTTAACTATTTAATCCTTTTAACAGGTAATTTGTATGAAGTTAGAAATAAACTCAAAAGCGTCATGCTGTGCCTTCAACTTATGCTTTAAGGGGGTCTGGGACACAAAAATCGTCAACTTTTGCATTTTTTTTTTTTATTATTTCAAAAAAAATTCTGTTTTCTTCTCTTTAAAATGAGGTTTGAATCTTGTTCCTATCTTAGTTAGAACGAAAGATATGATAATTTAATGTAGCCGTCAGGCAGCTGTTGCCACAGCAATGACTTCCCTTAAAATGCGTTTTTCGCCATGATGCGATTTTTCCGGATCTTTTGAATTCAAATTCTTATAACTCAAGAACTAATAAGGATAACATTCCGAAATTTGGAGAACAACTTTTGCAAACAGTTTACTTGAATTTCTATTCGGCAAATTTAAAAAAAAAATTTTGTTCAGAAACTATGATTTTTTGAAAAAAAAGTACCTTCGAATTTTTCGAAATTTTTACTTAAATATTTTTAATTTTTTTTTAAATTATTATTTTTAAAATTGCCGAATACAAATTAAAGCTTATATATTTGTGTTCATATTGAAGAAAAAAAAATGAAAATTTTTCAAGAATATTTTTAGTTTTTGCGATTTAAAGCGACCCCCCTTTTTTGAAAAAAATTTAAATTAAAAAATTGAAAAAAAATTTTTTTTGTCATTTATGTGATGATTTTGCTTATTAAACAGATGGTGAATTAGTGTAAAAAATTTCAAAATTCTAACCTGTTTAATAAATTTTTTTTCAAGATGTGTCCCAGACCCCCTTAAGCAGAAAAACGATTTTTGAATTGAAAAAAAAAGATACATAAAATTGAAATGATTGTAAAAAATTGAAAATAAAGAACTAAAAATATGATCCATTTACTTTAAGTTGCATCATTCGTGAAGACTCATCCATTGTTATATGAAGTGCTATTACGAAATCTTGTATAAGAAGGGTATTAGGTAAAAACCCTCTTTTTACTCAACTTTTGATTTCTAAATCTCCTCAATTCTAATGAATCCGGAGGGAAGCTGCGTATTGATTCTCATTATTTTGAGATGTTCTGTGATCCCCAGAGTTTGGCATTGCATCTTATCATGCGGCGTCACTGAAAGTTCGGATCGTCATTTGCACTTGTTAATTGCTTAGTTTCGCATCAGGTGCATTGAATACACATTTAGAGGAAAATGCAAAATAAAACAGCTGATAGCAACTCTTTTTTTTTTCAGTATTTCATAGAAATGTTTCACTTTTAATGAGTTTGTCAATAAGTATTAAAAAAAATTATGTATACTTAAAAAAAAAAGCCGAGCTTATCACGTCCCTTCCTCCCCATAATACTTTTAATCTATGAGCAATTCCCATTTCAATGCAAAACTTAGGGTTAATATCATCTATTCATATTTCATAAGATAGAGAAACTTTTTTTTTTTTTTTTGTCGTGTGCCAGCCAGGCTGGCAATTTGGGGGTGCACTGCTTCACTTTTCCAACTGTACCGTTATTTGGTGCGAAGTCCGACTTCCACAGTACACGCATGCCATAGGTACCCGTTTATAGGGTAGGCAACCTTTCACACAACAACACATTCTTACAAAGAAAGGTCAAGGACAGGAGAGAGAAAGCACATCCATGCCCAAGCCGGGACTCGAACCCGGGGCCACACCATCCATGGCAGACTATTCTGACCACTAGACAAGGTGGCCGGCAGAGAAACTTATATTTAAACGTTTTTCTTGAGGAAAAATTGTCATCGTCAAACTTTCTTAATTCTTCTAGAACGAAAATTTTATTGCTTTAAGACAAATATTTAACCGAACCACCATATTTGTAGTAACGGATTTCCTTTGCATTTCAATATCAAATGTTATATCTACAAGTATTGTTCTAGTTACATGTTTGCTTCAGGAAACTGTAATTTTGAAGTGGAAAATTAGCCACCTGTTAAGTTTGAAGCAATGTTTCTTTGCGGGGGACAAAACCGATGACTTATGTCCTCTAAAGGTTCAAATTCTTCCACTAGTTCTCTTTGTCTGATTATGTAATTGATAGCACGTTGAAATATTTTTTGTGGTATCTCCTTTGCCACAAGAACTTGATTTCTCTCTATTATAGATGCGTAATTATGAGTTCTTTATTTCCGCTGTTCACAATAGGTGGAATGAGAAAGTAGTTTTCCCACGTGAGAAAGATAAAAATGATGCATAAATTCTTTATCTATTGTTGACACTTGCGAAATATTCTATGCGAGATACAGCTGCTTCTACATTGTTAAAGCACCTTCACTGGAGTTATAGTTTGATGACTAGTTTTCTTAGCAATCGTTAATTATTTCATTTCTTGCAAATTAAATTAAAACAAATTTATTTATTACATCGGTTTGGGATGAAATAGTTTTGTCTTCATTTGAGCGAAATTTACTTTAAATTAGCTTTGTTCTAGAATCATCAAAATAATTTGCCTAAAATACTTTTTAAA
>JAXGGA010016056.1:0-27569 GCA_038373865.1 Uloborus plumipes
AGCAAATATATCAACAATGAACGTAATTTAGTACCTTCCAATTAAAACACTGCAATTAGTTACAATTCATTTTAATACCATAAAATACAATCAAGTTTCATTACTTTTAAAACATTTTAAGAATATTTCGTCTGAACTCACGAAAACTCCTTTCAAACGGTTTTTCTGGACAAAGTATTTTCTTAATTCAAAAATCACTTACCGTAAATTAGAAGCTTTGTCGTCTCCAAATGTCCCGGTGCAGCAGAAATAAGTAAAGTACGTAGTCCTTTGAATTCATTCTTATAGTCCAGGCTAGTGTCCATTGAAATGTCATCGAACCTAAAATTTTTACATATATGACATTTTTTGGCGGTTTCTATATGAATTTGACCTGCTGATTCCGAATCCGTTGAGTGCCAGACGCTAAACCTTGAGCATTTTTGTCAAAATGGCGAAATCCAATATGGCTGCTGTAAAAGGTATGAACAAATTAATGGAAACGTACGTGCAATGAAACATTTTATACACTTAAAAATGATTGTACTCTTTAGTCAAAATATAATTCTATTGAAAATTTACATTTATGAAAAGTATACGAATAAAAAAATTATCAAAATGGTAAAATTCAAGATCTCAGCCTGAAAAGTTGTAAGGTTTGTTTTCAGGTATTAATCATTTTTAAACCGTAATTTACATGAAAATAGAATGTTTTAACAAAGATAAATGTTTAAAATAATATGCAGGGAGCATAAAAAATGTGATTTAGCCAAAAAATAACACTGTAAAAATATTTAGAAACATTCCAAACTTAAGTTTCGGGATTTTGCCGGTTTAAACCAATTTCCTGCAAGTCTTTTTTCATTTTACTACTTCAAATGACAGTACAAATCACTATACCTACCATCTCTACAAAAATGTGTTTAGTTTTTTTTCCTTTCTTGATGTGATATAGACTTAAACGTAAAGTATTGATAGGACTTAAAATGCAGAGGACTCGGGTAAAATTGGCAAGACACAGATGCATGCATGTGACAAAACTTGTCCTCAAGGATGCCACTAAACATTAAGAAGGTTAAAACAATGCTTACGTTCACCGCAAAGACTAAAATCTGCGATTCAAATCATACGCCAGATACAAGAATGGTATATGGTTTAATGGAGTCATCAAGGGAAAGCTTCCTTGCAGAAATTATTCAGTCATGAACTGGCTCCTCTTCCTACTGCTTTATTTGATGATGAGTGAAATATGAGAGGTCCAAATAAATCTGCACAAGAGTCAAAACTAAAGGCAGTTTTCAGGGTAGGCGGTAAGAGTAGTCCAGAAATTATCATTCTTGGTGAATGTGCAACATTGTGGGTAGTACCTATACTCGCAAAGCTACCTGCTTGAGTAATTGTATTGATGGTGCAGAAAACCTTATTAAGCACGAAATACAAACCATTCTTGCGGTGCACAATCTTTTTAAGAGATACGATAAATTTAGTACTACGTCACAACGTCGAGCCACACAAGAGAAAAATGTCTATTGTGTTTTTCAACTTAATGAAAAATCACCGCTTTCTAAAAGAGATATCTTACTGAAAATAGTACCAAATATGACGCAAGTAATTAAGTTTGTTGTGAGCTGACTGCGTTCGATCCCCAGGTCAATGTGCAATTGTTACTGGTACCGATTCTTTTCCGATTAGATTGATGTTGGAATTCAACAAGCTTTTGTTTCTCATTAAGAAGCTGATGTGATTATGACTCACTATTTAGTTAAAGTAAGTAGTATTCCAAAAGAATTTAGAAACCTTCCAAATTAAAGTAAGTCACTTTACGGCAAGAAATTGTAAACTTCCCAAAAACTCTTAAATAGGTTGATGGTAACAGTTCAGCACTTTTCTGGCTTACAAAGAAAGCTCCTGGAGCAGTTTAACAAATATGGCCAGTGCTAAGGCAAAAACTGCAAGCAAATAGCTAAGCCGCTTATTTGTTTTGCAATTCATCCAAAACTACAATATCGAGAGATTGCACATACCCTTACTTGGGTGAAGTCAATTTGGACAATCCATTATCGAGCTGAAGGCAAAACACTAAACAAACAGATTGGATATACCTTCCAACTGGTAGCTAAAAATATCTTTCACACCAGTGAGAAGTTCTCATTCATGCAACTTGTATCAACATGGGAAACTTTTTCGCAAAAGAAACTTGTTTCTTGCAGGAAATTGGTTTAAACCGGCAAAATCCCGAAACTTAAGTTTGGAATGTTTCTAAATATTTTTACAGTGTTATTTTTTGGCTAAATCACATTTTTTATGCTCTCTGCATATCATTTTAAACATTTATCTTTGTTAAAACATTCTATTTTCAGGTAAATTACGGTTTAAAAAATGATTAATACCTGAAAACAAACCTTATAACTTTTTTGGCTGATATCTTGAATTTTACCATTTTGATAATTTTTTTATTCGTATACTTTTTATAAATATAAATTTTCAATAGAATTATACTTTGACTAAAAAGTATAATCATTTTTAAGTGTATAAAACGTTTTATTGCACACACGATTCCATTAATTTGCTTCATACCTTTTACAGCAGCCATATTGGATATCGCCGTTTTGACAAAAATGCTCAAGGTTTAGCGTCTGGCACTCAACGGATTCGGAATCAGCAGGTCAAATTCATATAGAAACCGCTAAAAAATGTCATATATGTAAAAATTTTAGGTATATGGCCTTCTAGCCTGGACTATTACTGAAAAATCAATTTCAGGTACACATTGACAAACCATGAACGCCAACATTTTTGAGCAAAATTATTTAACTAGAACTTTAAAACATGCTAGAATAGAACGTTAAAAACGGGCTGAAATGTAAACACAAAATTGACACTACTGATCCACTATCAGGCGAACTCGCGAGAGAAATCTGCCATGTGTCATGAGTTGAGGAAGTACAACAAGAAAACATTAAAGTCACTTCATTTCAGTTCGTGGGAGCGTTTTTAACATGATTTCATGTTTAGAGTTAAAGTTAAAATGTGGGATTGCTAAAAATTAACTCACGTTTGCGGTTATTATACGAAAACCATTATAAATTTTGCATTTAAAAGTGGAAGGAAAGGCTATATCGCACATAGTAATATCTAGTTATTTTGAAATAGAATTTATATGCATCAAACATTTTTGAAGGTGAACAACCACATTTAAAATCACACACACAAAAAAATGTCTTCAAATCATTTACCTATCAAGCAATACTAAAATGTTCATATTCGAAGTATTTCTCTAAAACTATTTTTCTTGTGGGCGCTACCACATGAAACTCCCGGTTTCCAACTTTCCCCACTCAATTCCTGAAAAATCATTGATTTACAATTAAGTGAAAAAAAGCCGGCCACCTTGGCTAGTGATCAGACAAGTTTGACTGCGGATAGGGAGGTTCCGAATTCGAATGCTGGTTCGGGCATGGATGATGGGAAATGAGTGGCGAAGTGAAATAGCGGGGCAACGTGAAATGGTAAAATATTTTCAGTTTGCAGAGCCACTTATCTAGCAGTGTTTTAACTAAGTTCCAAGACATATAGTTGATTCCTGCCAAAAAATAAGTAGCTCCAAAGATCAACAAAAAAAAAATTATAGAAGCCTATTTTTAAAATTTGATACATTTATTGTAATACTAGTGGATATGCCCGGCGTCGTGCGGGTTAAAATGCAACATGCGAAATCCAAGACGCCATTGTACGCCGCAAAGGTATTTTTTGTGACAACATGGTCAGTTAAATCGGCGTGAAGGACAATGTAAAATCAAACTTAAATTTGTTATTTATCTGTGATGATTTTCTAAAAAACTGCGTTTCCACTTTTGAAAAAAATAAAAACAGCAGTATTATATATTCAAGGGTGAATAATACTCACGAAAGAAACATTTCTTAACTATTTGAATTGAGAGAAGCCTCAGAAAACCACGCGAAGCAAAGACAATATCAAACGCAGAATTAGCTATCAAGGGAAAGTTGAGATGAAGCACTAAATAATGATTTTATTTTTACAGCACTCAGGTCAAAATGGCAACAGATAGAAATCATTAATAAGATTTTTCTTCACGCGCAGATTATCGTCAATTTTCAATTAAAAATTAAATCCACTTTCTTTTAAAAGCCCGTATCTTTTTTTCAGGATGGAGATATCGATTAGTGGTTTTGAAAACCATAGGAAGAAAACTAACCTAAAAGGTATTTTTTGTGTTCTTTCGAATGAGACCAAGATCGAGAAGATCCGATAAGTATTTCGCTAGATAGAGCCATTTTGAAGTCCTTTATTCGAAATTCGAACGGATCGGTACTTTTTCTCTCGCTCAAAAACCACCCTTTGATCCTTCCCGGGTGCTTAAGTATCTCCCTGCAAAATACCGTCCAGATCCGACGTAAACTGGGGATTTTTATAAGGTACACACACACACACACATAATATTTATGTGGATAATTTTTAGAACAAATTTCTCATTTATTCCGTTTGAAACAGGTATGCAAACTTAACTATTTCACTTTGCCCCGTATTCCCCTACTTTCTCACTCGTTTCCTTGTCCTTTCGTTATATGAATATGTTGTTGTGATGTGAATGATTGCCTACCTTATGAAAGAGTCCTTATAGCATGCGTGTACTGTGGAAGTCGGACTTCACACCCAATAGCAGTTCAGTTGCAAAAGTGTAGCATCACACCCCACATTACCTGGCTATACTAGACAGCAACTTAACTTCACACTGAATGTCACCACGGGCGGAGCCAATAAGAGCTCGAAAGCAGTCAGCGATCTCCTCTAATTCGCTAAGTAGGCTGTGACGTTTTATCTAGCGCGTTTTTCATAGGCAAACGTCCCGCTGACGTCACGATGTTGTAGTCAAGAAACGTTGCAGTGAAGTATAGCAGGCACAATACAACAACTGAAAAAAATAAAAAAAATCTTCCCGTTTCGAACTATTTCTTGCAAGTCGATGGCAAATTTAAAGCTTTGAAGATCGGATTTAGTGCTCACTCTAAAATTGAAACAATAGCTTGAAGGCGTGCTATTTTGGGAATTTCTTGCCGATTTTCATTAAACTTCCTCTTTGATATAAAGAAAAGAAGTAGCAAATTCCCACACACAAAAAAGTAATATGTTTCATTTAAATAACCCATCAGAATCATTATTGAAGTTTCATCAAGCACCCATAAAATTCATACCAGAAAGTAAATCGCTAACCAATCAATATCTTTTCATTTGTGATACATATTTTTTCTTCACAATCATACTTTTCATTCAAATGCTGCGGTTATTCTGTTTACATCGAATCCGATAGGGTAAAGAGAAAAGGGGTGTGGGGGGTGGAATGATTTCGAACGAACGGCGGAGAAAAGCGTGCAGCAGAATAATGGAAGAGTTGTAACGATCAAAGGCGATGTGAATGCGCCCGTGCTCTCATGTTAATGGAACGCAAGCTGTTATGATGACGATAAAAGTTATTGTGATGGAGATTAAAGATGTCGTGTTATTAATGATGGAAAGGGGCGCTCGGAAACAAAACTGCATTCCGAAACTAATCAGTATCGCCTATTTCGGGTGCAGATGACAGCAGGCGACGGAGGGGCTACGCGGAAAGTGAGATTTCTCTGCTCAAGCGCCATTTTTCAGGAATTCGTTTAGTAGCTGATGTGACAGTGATGTCACACTTTTTTCAGTATTTTTCACCCACTGCCCTTTTTTCGTCACGAACCTTGTCACATATGACGTCTTTTTGCATGTACACATTCCGATAGAAAAAAAATGCGTGATGTCACACCTCTTGTTACCCCCTCACTTCCCCATGTCACAATTTGACAAACCTTCTTCCCCTCAAGGCATCATTTGTGGACAGTCCCCTTAGGTAATTTTAAGCGAAATTTTATTGTTTATTTTTGAAGCAATGACAAATTGCAATATGATTCTTTTGGGGTCTCAGTTGCAGGGTGGTTTCCTTGTTATATTCTCCGTCTGCCAACGTGACGCGTCCACCACCTTTTGCTCTTCCACCATGCAAGACGTAGTGGTGCTAATGGTAGATGGCGCCATCTGTTGAGTTGCCGAATACCCAATATATGGCGTACGGATGTGTAGCCCTGAACGGGGTTTCATTCGGAGATCTTCTTGATGGCAAACCACAACTTTAACCCTGAAGTAAAAGAACTTTAAGGCTCGGGTGTAAAGTTGGGTAATATGCTCTCGGATGTACGCCACGTATTTATCGCAATTCGTCAATGCGGATCACATAACTAGAATCAGAGATGTCCCTTTTTTTGAGCGATCACAAATTGCTATATGTATTATTTTTGAGCCTCAGACATCGTGCAGTCCCCCTCTCAGATTGGCAGTCTGCCAACGTGACTCACCAATAAGCTCCGCTAAAGTACCGCTTCACTACAGTCAGGGGTACCCACCGGGGGGTCACCATTGAAACTTTAAGGGAGGAATGTATGAGACATATTTTTCTCTGTTCTGGAGTCTCTCGTTCTTGGAGGGTTTTCGTTATTTAGGGGCTGCGTGACTGATCTGGAGAGGGTAGAAGCCTCTACTATATTTCCCATTCAGTAATAAAAATTGTTGCCTTCGTTGTTTTATGTAACTGAATCGTAGCCGTAGTTTTTCTCAGTAATGGAGATTAAATTTTATCGTTACCTTCCTTTACAAGGACCCTTTATTTTGAGGCAAAGAAATTGGCTTATAGATTTAAAATAAAAAAAAACGCCAGACTTCTTTCGGAAGAGAAGAAAATTTCCTTTCATAGCATAGGAAATGCGCTTTTGAGATGAAAAGAAACAGGGAAAGCAAAGTAGGCATGAATAGTAATGAAACATTTTACATCCAAACAATTTGTGAGCTACCCACGTTGATTTTGATTGTACTTGATTCTTGCCTAAAGGTTTCTTACCAGAATTCTTGTAAGAAATAGCTACCCACGCAAAACACATATCAACAGTTATGTTTAAAATTTCGTGAATTTAATTCTTCTCGAAGATATGTTCATGTCTGGAAGTTAAAAGAGAGGGGTTCAAAGCTAAAGTGGATTAAGACAAAATGAACTTTGAAATCCTTCTAATTGGTTGAAGAAGGCTTCAATTTGCTCGGCTGTCTGATCAAGGGTCAAACTGTCTTATAAATACCGCCGTAAGAAGATTTCAATCTGCAGTTCAGGTGTCTGACTAAGAGTCGAATAATCCGACGAATATGGGAAAAGTCATTTTCAGATTTTCCGCTTTCATGTCCACAACACTGAAATGGTCCAACTGGTGAAACCCGCTAAATCATATATTTATAGATTTTAATTCTTTTTCAAGTCTAGTAATCTCATTAGTACTCGATCTAGTAGATTTTACATGTGCAACACGGTAATGAAACACATTTGACTAGGCGTGTTTCACTTATTGTGACCCGATGATGTGAAAGTAACTATTAATGCTATGCGGGTCGGCCACTTTGTGTAGTGGTCAGAGAAGTCTGACCGGAATGGAGGGGTCCCGAGTTCGAATCTGATCTCGGGAATGGATGTACTTTTTCTCTCCTGTCCGTTCCTTGTATGAATGCATTGTTGTGCTCCTTGCCCTATAAACGGGTCCTTATGTCATGTGTATACTGTGAAAGTCGGACTTGACACCCAATGACGGTACAGTTGGGAAAGTGAAGCAGCACAAATTTCTGCCTATCTGGCTTAACCCATTTATGCCCAGTAGCCTAAAAACGGGACGCTTGTTAGTTGCTGCATACAAAAACCTTTAATGGGTACATCATTTTACTAAAGCTGTTTTTCACAAGATAAATAGTCCTTCTTCTTCAGAAAACCAGTTAGAGCCACTATTTGGACATCAGAGTTTATTTATTGACAGCTATTTTCAGACAAATCAGTCGAGCAACGATCCAGCATGGGTAGCCACAGAAAGTTTTTTTTTTTTTTTGAGAACTTATTTTTCATAAAATTAAACTATTTTAAAACGATTTGCTTGAAATGGATCACAGATGCCTTCTGTAATGTTACTTTGCACAAGTAAAGTCGAGTAAAGTTGTATTTTGCTCACATATCTGCAAAATATCCCATAAACAGGACGTTAAGTAACTTAATAAATATAGCAACGGCGAACTATTTTAAGCCTAAAATGTATGTAAACCATTCCAAGTAAGAGTTTTAATCAAACAAAAATTGAAAAAAATTGTTAAAAAAACTTGGGCATAAATGGTTTGAGACAGCAACAACAATGCTATACGTGACATGCCCAAGTTGTTCGCTAGTTTCAAGACATAGTGTTCAGTTATTTATGCATTGATCAGGAGTCATTGCCTAAATTTAAAATAACAAGTCATGACATTCAGTAAAGCAAAATTTAAGTCAGAATCGAGACCACACCGATTTTCATAAATTTCTGATCGACCCCTTCCAGTCGAGCCCAAACTTAAGGAGCGAAGCGCAATATTCGGCCGATTAAATAGCCGGACAGCAAAGTGAACCGGGAATTTTTGTTCGCTATCACATTCCTTTTGTCTGCTGCTGCCGTCGCCAATATTTCATCTCTCCTATCAGATATTATTAAATGAATGTTTATGGTTGCAGCTTTTCATGCGCAGCCAAAGGGCGAAACCGTGCAATGGAAAACTCTCCGAGAGATCTCTGTCTTTGTCTCTCTGGAGCCCTTTCCCAGATGAAAGACCTGAGAACTTTGATTACGTGGAATCCGATGCTTATATCCGGAACTTTTGTTTCGTTTTCAAAAGGGAGTTGGTTGTTCTCTCGGCAGTTATTTGTGTTTCAGTCATAAGATTAAGCGACTCAGGAGGGAAATTAATTAACGACAGGGGAACTTTTCAATCATGGCCCTTCTATGCGATTTGAGTTGATTCGAGCCATCAGCATTGTGCTTCATTCTCGCAGAACAAAAGGGCATGATATTTAATTTTGAATATGAATGATTTTTTGGTCGATTTATTTGATTCTGATATGTTTTAAAATATTACTACAATTTGATTCCGGGGTATCGTTTTACAAAGATTTGAAATAAAACAGCATACGCTTGAAAGCAATGTAGTCATTTTAATAAATATGAGCTGACCTGCAAAAAGTAGAAGCACGTAATGGATCATAGTCAACGACTATATTACAACTGTAGAAGAAAGTAGGAAAAAAAGACTGAAATGTTGAAGTTAAAAGAGTACAAAGTTATTTGCACTCAAATCAAGAAATTTCGATGAATTGCAACATCATGGAATAAATTTAATAAACTAATTAGAAAAATATGGAGAACTTTTAATAAAGCCTGTGAACAGTTCTTTTTCTTTAATTTGAAAGGGAACGTTTCTAATCTGTATGTTTCACCAACCCTAATTTATGGAGCAGAAACTTGCACTTTTACCAGTATTCCATTACATAGGTGGACTTTGCAAAAACACACATTGATACATGTTTTCTTAGAAATTTTAAATAAAGATACCAACATAGTTTCGAAACCAAATGGGACGTGTGATGCACTAGAACAATTCAAAGGTTTGAAACTAAATTTGAATGATGGTTTCGCTCACAACAAACGCCAAAACAAAAGTAAATCTTGCAGCATTAAACCGGGTCATTTAGCAGTGCTTCTTTATTGCTGTAATGTGAATTTTTCAGAGTTGCATCCACTCGGTGGGTATAAAAATAGTTTTCATACTTTTCATTTATTTAAATACAGGTAAAAGGATAACGTAAGTGACACACATATTCACAAAAAGCCATATCCGGAAATATTCCAAACCGTTCGAACGTAGAGGTCCAATTCTTCCGGAGTGTAAAGCACCCCTTCTCATCAGTTAAAACGCTAACTAATCAAAACCTATTTATTTCCTTTTCGAAACAATCAACAGTATTTCTAAGAAAACTGACACTAATAGATTATAGACAGATAAATTGATATGTATATTTCTCTATACAAATGTGCATATACACAATGCACCTCATACAGTGTTGAAAATATGAAAGAACTCGATAAAATAAACAACCATTTACAAATCTAGAAAACCATCGCTTGTGAAAACTGAAAACTTTCAAGCATAAATTGCTCCAAAATTGCGAAATCATTACGCTATTTTAATATTAGCTTACATGTCATTTTCATCTGCAGTCGACAGGATATGCCCGGGGAACAATTCTTTCGAAAAATGGCCGAGCATTTCCTAATACACCAAAGAAAGTTTCTCTCTCCCTACAAGCAGTGTGTGTGATTGCAACAGAGAGCGTAATAAATCATTGGACACTCAATCTTTTGACAGATATAAGGCCCTTGAAAGAACTTCATTAAAACTCTTTAATGCGAGCGAAAGGAAGAGGAGGAAAGAAGAAAATGGCGCTCGTTCCACGGTACTGGTACTTGATAAACAATCCCCTGTACCTAACCACGGCGTCGTTCTAAAGCATTAATAAACTGGTGGCAATGGTTAGTGTGGGGCCATGTTGTGCGGTTACTAATGGGCACCGGCCGGGGGGTAAAAAGCGACGTTAAATATGAAAAATCTCGTTTTGGGGCTTTAATAAGCACCAGAGGACGAGAGTTGGTCGAAAAGCTTGTTAATGTTCCAGATCGTTAAAACCTCATTAATAACACGAGAAGTTTTCGGATCGAAAAGTAGATGGGCAGGCTTCTTTTTATAATTTTGACTCCTTTTTTTTTTTTTTTGTTATTGTTATTAATATTACTAGAATCTTTATGACGAGGTGAAATATTTCACTCTGAATTCATTTTGAAGGGAAAAAATGGATGTATAGTGTTCGTTTAGTTCGCAGTTTTAGTCCTTAAACGTGATTTGTGAAATTTCAATATGGTGGTCGATAATCTCCGCAAAATTTAAATAACTTATTTTCAATGAAATTGCTCCTGAACCGTTTTATAGTCACCATGATAACAGAATAATTCAATTTGCAAGGTACTTAGTGATCGTTATGATTTTGCTTTGAAGAATGGTGATAGTTAAAGCGATGCAAATTTCCGTCATGCTTGTTAAACTAATAACATCTTCGCAACTTTATTTTTCTGCACATTTGCTGTAAATATTAACTCGCTATAAGTAATAAATAATAACACTAACTCATATCGGCGGTATCGACTCGTCTCTCGGAATTTGTTATGAGCACTATAACCATTAGCTGTTTTCGTTAATTGCTGTACATAAGGCACAATTGATCTAATGAGTCGGAAAAGCTATGTAATGCAAGAGGGAGAGTGATGTAATTCTGGGAAACACACGTAAGTAGAGTTGTCTAAACATGAAATATATTAATCCAAATACTATTTAAATAGTCATGCTGTATTTTTATTTCATTTTTTATTATTATTATTGTTACTTTTTATTTTATTTTATTTCATTATTTGTTTAATGATTTATTTTTGAGTTTGCATACTAAAAATCGGCTTTGCGATTTTACATCTTAACAGTTAAAGAGGTTATTTGCTGGTTTTCTTACACTTGTATTGTTTATTATTATTTCGTTTTCATTTCTAGCTCGATTTCTCATATCCGTAATCTTTAACGGAAGTCAAAAACGTATTAGTTTTTCCCCCGTAATTGCCCGAACTTTTTCAACTTTTAGAAATTTGCCATTATTTTCACCGGTAAGAGATATGCCTATTTTCTCCCTCATAGATTAAAACCTAGAGATAATATCGACACTTTCTTACTTTAATTTTACCCAACAAGCTGCTAATAGAAACTGCTGTACAAAAAATATCAAAAGTAAAGATAGACCACATAAATAAAAGTATCAGAAATAAAGACAACACACGTTTAAAAAAAGTACAGTTCAAGAAATAAGACTAACGAAAATTAGTAAGCTGGAATATCTTAATCTGACGGTGCAATAGATATTATTAATATGAAAAGGGGTCTAGTCCTTTTGTTTACATGCCAATTTCTGGAATTCTGTTGAAGTCAGTCTCTCTCTCTCTCTCTCTCTTTATTTTTTTCCAATAACATAGAAGCTCGCTTCGTTAACCTCGAAACGGCTGCTTGCTAATTTTACCTTCTTTTTTTTTAATTTCATCTTTACTTTAAACTCTGCTGTCCAACTTTGCATCTCCTAATGATAAGTAACGCGCAAGCCACCATTTCGTTTGAGCTATTAAGAAGAAGAGAGAAGGATTTTTATTCCCCTCTCCTTAATTCCGTTTACTCTTTATGAATTTAAAAGTGCCCGGCATGAAGTCCACCATAACTACAGATTGCGAATTAAGCTCCCCGTGGCAGCTTAAGCATTACCAAACTTTATCAGAGCTCCATACAATAACGAAACAACAGTTAAGCCAGTTGTTACGAGGCAGATCATTAAATGGAAACCTCATTGTCTTCCAAGTGGTGTGTATGTGTGTGTGTATGGAAAGGGGCAATCAGATCTTTTGTAGGGGGGAGGGCGAAGTGGGCTAGGGGGCGAATCCAGATAAGCATGCCAAGGAATGGCGGGATTAGCTTTTCTTTCTGCAGATTTCGTTTAAGAAGCGTTCTAGAATCGGATATAATCCGCTCCTAAGAACCTCCTGATGAGGTGCTAGATTCAGGAACAATTCAATTTACTTTATGTCCTCGTTGAATCAAAGGATGATTGGTTCACGGATGCCTGCTTTTGATTTGATTGGCGAGCACGAAAAGATGGAACGACCAATCATACGAGGAATCGATTAAATCTGATTTGTGCCTCAATTGTTTTCGCTTTTTTTTATGTTTTTGTTTTGCGGTGCTGGAGTTTTAAGCCCTGAACGCCGAGAGGACTGGAAGGAAAAATTATCTATCGCCCGACTTTAATAAAGCTTTTTAAACTCTTTCTGTATAAGAGTTTTAACATTTTTTTTTTTTTTTAAGTCTTGTTTTTATGCCTCGAGGCGTACTTCTTTGTTTGTTTCTGGATTAACGATTTTCATCCTATCATAACTTCCTTCATTTTCTCTTCAAATTAAGTTATTTTCTCTCTAATGATTCGAAACGTAAGTTCGTTACTTGAGAAATAAATATATCGCTGCTCAAAAATTGCTAGGAACTCTTGTTTTGGTACATTTTGTGAAATATTGCTAGGTTAGAAAATTACCTGCATAAACCTTTGATTTTATCTTGCTCCTCTGATTGGAGCTAATTTATTTTTCAGACTCCTCGAGTTAAATAGCATTTGCTACGTCACTTATGTTTCTTTTAATTATTTTCAATACTCTGTAACACTTTTAACAGTTTAAAATCCAAATGTAACCAAAGCGGTAAGTCTTGACTGTAAGGAAAAGAGAAAGAAAATTTCATCTCGTTCTATTCTTCCCCAAAATGCTTTTTGAGAAGTATGCTCATCGTCTGAGAAGCTTGATTTAAAAAAAAATATTTGCTTTTGTTATAGTGTCTGTTATAAGTACTTACAGAAAATATATGACACACATTCACTAATTATTTCCTGACAAACGTATTTTGTAATTAATTCTTTTGATGCAGTAAATAAATTGAATTCCGTTACACTTGCTTGAAGCAAAGTTTGTAACTAGTGTTACTTAAATTACAAACTTAAAATAATTTTAAAATGCAATTTATTTTTTGGTACCTATGTATTAGATTTTTATGTTCGTAGTACCTACCGTCGAATGGCGTGACAGCATGGAGGGAGATTGTGCCACATCTCCCCCCATATACCCCCCCCCTCTCACATCACCCCACATTTATGTAAATAAATAAATACATAAATAAATAACTAGAATTCATTGAGAAAGTCTTAATATATAATCATTTTTTTTTAAGTTTAGAAAGAACCAGGATAGTCTAATTTTCAGTCATCTAATTTTTGAGAAGATCGATTGGCAACTATAATAATTAATGTCCCTTAGAAGAACACGAGAAGACTTAATTATAAAGTCGAATCCGTCCATATCAATCTGCATTAAGAAACGGGGCGCTATTGGTGTCCTTCTTACTTCAAATGAAATCCTTAATCTTGTGTTGAAGCAAAATAAGGCTCCGAAACGATGGGAAATTTTCCAGAAATAATCAACTCCAAAAAAATTACGGGTAATTACAGAAAGTAATTTGAAAAGAACTTCTCACTTTACGTATTGAAATGTTCAAATCAAAAGCACGATTAATCTCACAAAAGTGGGTTATTAGCTATAACAAATAGTACGCACACGTAGTAAATAGTTAGTAGTATATCAAATGAGGGACATAATTTCGTATATTTATTGTTTTACATTGAATAGAATATTATAATGTACTAGGGACGACGGATTTCATCACGCATTCAAATACAATTTCCAAACAGTAACTGAGAAATTATTGTATCATACATAAATTTCAAGATTTTTTTTTTTTTTAAACTTTATTCAATCATAGAGGAAGAAGAATCAATGTTCTTTTCAGCGTTCTGCCACAAAATTCTAACATATTTGAAGCAATTATAGGGTATTTTGTGCAAACAAATATTTCTGTCAAAATGGATTTATCAGCAATAACCATTAGACTTACTGATTTCCATTTCACCATTAAAAAAATGAGTGTATTCACACTTCTTCCCTTAAATTTATATGTCAGTTTTAAAAAACGAAATTTGATCGTTCCAGACATTGGAACTGCCGATCACACTCGAATCATTGACCCAACTTTCTAACTTCTAGACGCATTGTATCATACACATTCCTTCTATTTAAACCCTCCATTCGAGCGCCCCTCCCCTCCCGCCCATCCCCCATTTTCCACTTAATGGACCCACAAATTCCAGACTGCAGACTCTGTAACCCGACTTACACCTCATGAAACAACCAAAAACCATGCCCCCCCCCCCCCCTTCCCATCAAGACACACCATCCTGCCCAACCGGACTCCAGCAATTAAAACTGCTGCTCAAAACTAATATACCTTTTTGATTTAATGTTTGCACTTTAGAGACCAAATAAAGGTCCTCCTTACATCATCTTTCATTGAATCGAAACAAAAAAGCAATATTTGAACATTATTTCAGCATTTATTTTAAAACTTTGTTGAATTTTATGAGAAGAAGGGTCGATGTTATTTTTATCGTTCTGATACAAAAATCTAGCATATCTGGAGCCCTTATAGGGTATTTTGTGCAAACAAATGACATTTCTGTCAAAATGGAATTATCAGCAATAATGTCAAACTGACTGATATCCTATTTCACCATAAAAACATCAGCATCGTCCCTTAAATTTTTATGTCAGTTTCCAAAAACGAAAACTGATCGTCCCACATATTAGAACTGCCGAACGTACTCGAATCATTAACCCAACTTTCGGCTGACAACTTCCCAACTCCTAGACGCAGTCCGGCTATTAAAAGGCACCATACGAGATTCCGCCCCCCCCCCCACCCCCATTGTCCACTTAATGAACCCACAAATTCCAGACTGCAGACGCTGCAACCCGACTTACACCTCATGAAACAACCACAAACCATGTCCCCCACATCAAGACACCGACCGGACTACTCCGGCAATTAAAACTGCGGAGCTAAGCAGCGGAGTGCCTCCAAACTAATACAAGCTCTTTAATTTAATGTTTGCACTTTATAAGACCTAATAAAGGACCCTCCTTACAGCATCTTTCGCTGAATTATTCAAAGCGCAGGAAGGCTGTTATGAGAGAGTGGAGTAGTAATGTCGTTTAATCGTCAAAGCGTACCAAGTCTGTCGGCAATCGGTCGTTAATGTATATTTATAGATTGAGGAAGGGTCGTTTCTATTCCTGCATTTGTAAGATGTTACTTCGAGGAGCATTCCGCCAAATTTTCTCACGCCGATTTTTCGGCACTTTTCAACTTGAAAAAGATGGTGAAGAATGAAGGTCTGAAGAAAAAATTTTAGACCATTGGCGGCAAGTAACTTCAGGTGGAGTTTGGACACTTTTGAAACTTTTTAACGAGGTCCAGAAAAAAAAATGATAAAAGTGTGTCTTCTTTCAAGAACAAGTTTGATATCTTTTCGTACGAGTTGCTCCTCGCGTGAACCTTAAGTTGTAAAACCTGACTTTCCAAACCTGAATTCCCAAAACATTTCATTGTTTTTAGGTGAAAATCAAAATGTATAAAAAATACTGAAGAGCATGATTTTTTAGCAGAGTGGAACTCAAAGGCATTTATCACTCTTGAAATGAAATATAAAGCAACGCCATTCAGGACAAAATGTCTAATTTTCTGTGCAATGACCCACTATTTGCCTCTTTTTCAAACTCTCTAAAAAATAAGTAATAGGAAAGCAACACTCGCTTTATTTTATTAGAATTGAGAAACTTAAGACAGCTATGCAAAATTTTGCCTTAAGCGTGACAGATGAATTTCATTTAAAAATACCAACTGAGAAAGTTATTGGGAAAAAAATGTTCTTGATGAATAAATTGCGCTGGTAAAGAACTTTCACTACTTCAGTATATACAGGGTGTCCACTCCAATCGTGGACCAATAGCTAATTTCTAAACCGTTAGAGATAAGCATATAGTTTATTTAGGAAAAAATCTCAAAATTTCGAGAGAAATTTTGGGTCTATTCAATGTTTTTCAAAAAATCAAATTTTGAAAGAGTTACGAAATTTAAATTTTTATACAGCCCCCCAGTCCTATCAATCATATTTAGTAAAATATTCTTGACACTATAACGTTTAAAACTAAAAAAAAATCACTCTTCTACCACAAAAATTGACCGAGTTATGACGTTTTGAAAAATCAAGATTTTGAAGGATTTCACGACGTCATCGAGAGATCGCTTGAGGGACCGTATGCGAAATCCTTCAAAATCTTGATTTTTCAAAACGTCATAACTCGGTCAATTTTTGTGGTAGAAGAGTGATTTTTTTTTAGTTTTAAACGTTATAGTGTCAAGAATATTTTACTAAATATGATTGATAGGACTGGGGGGCTGTATAAAAATTTAAATTTCGTAACTCTTTCAAAATTTGATTTTTTGAAAAACATTGAATAGACCCAAAATTCCTTTCGAAATTTGGAGATTTTTTCCTAAATAAACTATATGCTTATCTCTAAGGGTTTAGAAATTAGCTATTGGTCCACGATTGGAGTGGACACCCTGTATATAGATATTTTTTTTAATATTAAGCACTAAATCGTTGGTACAGATACGTTACTGTTAAAACTATCATTCAGCTATTTCATAGAACAACTAGGTATCTCATGCACTGATTAGACACGACAGTCGGTCAAGTTGTATAATGGATGAAAAGTTTCACTTTACCTACTTATTCTATGAAATCACTAGCTATCCTATGAGATGGCAAATGATGGTACATTACACTGCAAAATAAACTATTTCAAAGCAGTTTTATAAATTAATTGAGCACAAATGGCTCTCTCTATAAAATACCTAGTTAACGCGTAGAACTCAATAATTTTGTACACTCTAACTGACTTGCCTAGTTATTTCATGAAATACCCAATTATTCTTTGGTTAACGGATTTCACTTAACATATATAGAGTGAACTCTCACTTATGCGCCGGCCCAAGGGACCAACAGAAAAAGGCGCATAAGTGAGAGAGACGTATAAGTGAACAAGCCTATTTAAAGGACTAAAACGCGAGATAGGTTCTGATGAGAGAATGAATAAGAATGTTTCTATGGAAAAGAGACGTATTACAACCGTTTGGCAATTACTGTAACGTAACTACAATGATAAAGAGAAAACAAAAATTGTAGCATACCTAATTACAAACTGCTCCCTTTAAAACAAGCCATGTAATAGGTGATTGTCCCTCTCCGAACGCAAGTTCATGCAGAAAAAATGCCTTCCGTGAGCAATAAGCGAAGGATTAAAGGGGAAAGTGAGGAAAAATGCTTATTTTTTAAAGAAAATAATATTTTTTGTTTATATTTTACGGAAAATTCGGCGCATAAGTGAAATATTTATCTTTAGAGCGAAGCATAAACGATTTATACTATCATTATTTTGCTATGAAATGTGCTGGGTAGGGATGCACCGATAAGCAAATTGGCCGATTACCGATTACCGATTAATCGGCTGTTGATAATCGGCCGATTAATCGGCTGAGCCGATTAATGATAAGGACAATTGTTTTTCTATTACCAATTTTATCATCACTGTTTTTTATCTCTTATACAATTCCAAGTTTAGAAATAGTAAGTAATTTATTTCTGGGGAGAAGATTTTTTTTCCATTTTCCTAGTTTACACAGAATAATTTCAATATTTTATCAAATTTCTTAGAACCAATTTTCATATTAGTGTCAATAATATTATTAACACATTGTTAGTTATGTTAATTGATAATAAAAATTTAAAAAGGAGAGGAGGGGGAGTGTGTGGTGACCATCCTAGTTCAGGAGTACTTTTAATTCATATATTTCAGTAATTAGTAGCAATTTAATTCAATACTTTTATCCTTTGAAAATTAGAGGATATCTGAGAGCACTGTGCTAAGGAGAAAACTATCGCCACATGAAAAATGTTGCATCATTGTCTATGTATATTTATTCAAAGTAGGAGAATTAATTTAAAAAAAATCTTTATATCAACTGTGAGGATTATTATAACCGTTAATAAAATTATTCATCATAGTTTCCTAGTGAAAGTATACTTTAAAGAATAATATCTGAAAAATATTTTCAGCCGATTAATCGGCCCGATCTTGCCGATTATTAATAATCGGCAAAGTGGCCGATTATGGCCAATTAATCGGTGCATCCCTAGTGCTGGGACTATTCAAAATCGTCGTATAAGTGAAAAAGGCGCATAAATGAGGCGGTGTATACGTGAGAGTTTACTGTATATTAAAAATTTAAGGAAACAGCCCAATTTTTCCTACACACAATGATGGAATCATTTCAAACTTTTAATACGAAAAGTGATCACACTGTTTTGAAGTTTTGGAAACCTTGGTGTGTACTCTATTATTTATGAATCTTGCTGTAGATATTTTCAATTAGATGAACATGTACCTCCACTAATAGAACCATATCCTTAATTAATACACTGAGATAAGTTTAATTCATATTTTATGCTGTGTTCTATTTTGCATAATTCTACAATTAATTGGGTTTTTTTTTCAACGCATCCTATTGTATATATTCCTCATTTTGTCTTCAACGTGTATTTTAAAGAGGTTCTTTTTATTTAGAAAAACAGAAACAAGTCTGAGTAAAACAAAACAAGAGCAAAAAAGGTAAATCCTAGAACATTAATTGTCTTGAGTGAGTAAAAAAAAACATTTACAAAAGAGCCAAAAAAAAGTAGCGAATAACATTCCTGTTGCGTTAAATTCTATACATAAATAATGAACATCTGAAGAAGAATTTAAAAAAGAAAGAAAAACAAAGAATTAAAAACCAACATCCACTTTCTTTTCATTCTTAATGAAGAAAAGATTTTCTTATAAAAGCTTTTCTTTTCTTTTCTTTTTCCTTTTTTTTTCTTACTTGAGATCGGTTTTTAAAAGGCGTCGTAATTTAACCATGCTATTTAAAAAGAATGGGTTACAAACTGAAATTTAAGGTTTTACAAAAAAAAAACGGTTGAAATGTGAAGAACAACATCTGCTTCATAAGGTAACAAGAGCACTTTAAAATGGCATTTGGACTGACAGATTTAAAGATATTGCAGAAAAATATTTCAGAACTTTTTATTTTAAATTCGAATCACGTTGCTTGTAATTATAATAATGGAAGTTCTCTTTGCAGACGGTTTTTTTTTCTTCTTAAGAATCTCTTATTGACACATTTAAGGTATCTGCGAAGTATTACTTGATGGTGGAAAAAAGTAAATTTGTTTCTATTTTGGGATTTAATCACAGAGTGTCAAATTTTTTTGCATCTAGCTAAGAATACATTAGAGCATTCAAGTAAAATGAGATATGAAATGACTTGAAATGGTTGTTTTTAAGCTTTAAAAATGTGGGAGGGTGTGAGGAAAAAGTTTCATATTTTCCACTTGCGTAAAAAACCCCAACGATCTTTCATATTTAAATAAAAATTCATGGCATTCTTTAAATAATTCTACAAAAAAAAAATTGCAGTCATATAGAGAAAATATCAAGTTCAATACTATAAACTTAAAGTGAAGGTTTTTATTCACTTTCTACTTCAAATTCGATTTCAATTAATTCAAATTCTTTAGTACATTTGACTTCAAAAAAAAAACTGTAGGAGACCTATATCTATACTCTGCTGGAACGCTTATAATATCTGTTTTCAATGTCATATTTTGCAAAATAAGGTCGTAACACAGCTAGCTGCATAATCCCCCAATAATTCTAAAGTTACAGTTTGGTTAGTAATCTTGCATGCTGATTTGAAATTGCTGGAATCTCGTATTGGATCCCTGCAATATGATATGAGTAAATTTTTAAAAAATTTAAATAAAACTGAAGATTTTTTTAATGTTTTACTTTTCTAGTTCAAAGTTGCTCTTCTTTTATAAAAAATAATTAATTTTGCACGTGTTTCAAAGTTACCCTGAGTGGGAGGAATGTTTGAACTAGGATAATTATTCCTTTTTATCAATTTTAGTAATCGTTGTTTGTTAATTTTGAACTACTACACAATTCTTTTCGAAATTTTTCTTCAACTAAAGGACAATAATTCTCTGTTAAAATGGAAGGCAGCCAGTTTAAAAAAAAAATGTTGAGCATTTTTGGCAACTTTTGGCAGTGGGAATTCTTGGAACACCCTCCCTACTCACCTGATATGAGTCTATAACTCCGATCTGTTTCCGAAGTTGGAGGAACCCCTCCGAGGCTGCCTATTTGATGATGTTTTATCTGTACTTCACGCCTTAGTGCGCTTCGTCACTGACATCAACAACTGACACATTGCCAATAGTATGAAACAGTTTCGCAGAAATCTCAGTCATTCAATCATAGGCTGAATGATGAGGCTCTAATAAGTTGGGAACAGTAAAATATACTTCTACCTGAGAGACAATTCTAAGTTCCAGCAGCTCCCATATTTTTTTTATAAAATCTTTAGACGATCTAATCTAATAGAGCTACGGTAGAGTTGGAGTGTCTTTCTCTTTTCTACTTTGCAGTCGGTTTAAATGAGCTACATTAATTGCTAAATATTTCTGTGCTTACTTCAGCAAGAATCCCTACACTCTACCTCTGCAAACAATTAACCAAGATCTTCGTCGAAATCACACATCCCCCCCCCCCCACATACACAGATATATATGGAAAAATTCGAAACGACGGGACAGTCAAAAGACTCATTATAACCCTATGTTTTTCCGACACAGGAATCAAAAGACTTAAATAAGGCATCATGTTCAGCAACGAACTCCGTTAAATTATATTCAACCAAAAAATTCGTTATAACCCTATGTTTTCCGAAATAGGAATATAACGGCTTTGAATAGGGAAACTCATTCATCAACAGTCTCAGTTACCTTACGTTCAACCTAAAAATACGTTATAACCCTATGCTTCCGAAATAAGAATACAACGACTCTGAATATGACAACACATTCATCAACAATCTGTTAGCCTATGACCAATCTAAAAATCCGTTATAACCCTATGTCTTCCGAAATAAGAGTATAACGGCTTTGAATTACAACATGCTCTACAACAAGTATTTTTACCTTTATATCTTTAAGGTAAATCTTAATCATTCAATCAGAGACTAAATAACGAGGCTCTAATAAGTTGGAAACAGCAAAGTTCTAACAGCTCCCATACTTTTTATGAAATCTTAAAGACGGTTTCAACTATACTTCTTTTTACTGTTTCACAGTCAGTTGAAACTGGCTACATTAATTACTAAATATTTTTGGGCTTACTTTGACAAGAATTCCTACACTCTACCTTGCAAACAATTAACAAAGATCTTCGGCGAAATCAACAGAAAGACGTTTTCTAATCAACTCTGCTCTACTGTTATCTTTGTCTGCTGTGTACAGCAGCTGCATTTTTCTCTATAGAAATAAAGAAAGACACAGTCCCGGCGAAATTCCAATACTGCATCGAAGCTGATGTCTCTTAGCAGGTATAACTGCTCGAAGGAAAGAAAAAGTTTGCGTTCTTTGATCTTTAGAAGGTGATTTTGCAGAAATAACCCTGCATTTCCGAGAGAAAATAAAAAACATTCTTTTTCTCATTTCTTCCTAAAAACTCTTGGTTGGAGAGAAAACTAAGCTCGAAGCTGGCAAACAAAAATAGCGAAAGCAAGAGAAGAAGAAAAAAAAAGTTATAAGAAGACAAGAAAAATAGAAAGAAAAAAAAACAGTTCCTTAATAGTTCTTTCAAAGCAAGAAATCTCTTTGAAAGAAAGGTTCCTATCAACTAATATTGAAGTACTTACTCTTTTAAGGCGCGGCATTTCGGACAAACAAAGAAAAGCCTCTCTTGTGAGGAACAAAAATTCACTCAGGAAGAAAAGTGAAGGGGTGGAAAAGGAAGAGCGAAGATATTATTGGCGGAAAAGCTTTCCCTTCGGTCTTTAATGACCGCTGTAATTGGTCCAGGTATAATTGAGAACATTTTTAGAGTTGTTCCTTAGCGCTTTGCGAGGGGGAAAATGGAATAAGTCAGTCTACCTGAAAAATTATTTTGAGTCCTGTCCTGGCAATTTAGTCATACGTTCCTGAACATCATTCGGTAAAAAATAGACTGAAGTCATTTAAATGTGGATATTCCAGAAAGCTTATCAGAAATGAACACAGAAAAAAAAAGGTGGTAATCTGAGCCTGATTTGCACAAAAAGATGTTTTACTTTTATTTTTGCCGGATTTGAACATCATCGAAAAGTATACCAAAAGAGGGGAAGGGGAGTATAAACAGGTGAAAAGCCAGCGAAATGTAATTCAAAACTGGTCCTTCTCACCTTATATCTTGATAAATCCCAACGTTTATTACCCTAAATTCGCAATCTTGCAAAAGTCAGCAAATCAACACATGGCATATTAAACAATGCTTCATGTTCTTGTGCTTTTACTTGATGACCGATTTAATGACTTCAAATTTTAAAGTATAATAAAACTTTTTTTAATGTGTGTTCTTATTTCAAAAAATATTTCAGGTAAAGAAATTATGAAACATTATATGAGAAAAGTCGATACATGCTAGTTACATTGCACAAGACACTTTGTTTTAAACTCTTCAACCGTCAATCATTCTTTCATATGGCACCACTATCGGCGAAGGCTATTGCCACGAGAGTTTCGACGCCCAGTTCCCCCACTAGATTTAGACTCCTGGGCTCTATACGATGCGAAATTACACTAGGAATTTAAATTTTTTTTAAGAACTACTGCATGCCAAACGAGTTCTCGGGGTATCTTTTGCATGCCGCATGATCACACGACATGGACGCTGTCGATTTTCTGCATCTTGAAAATCCTCCGACTGGAACCAGATTTGACCCTGTACCTTCGGACGTGAGAGGCCAGCGTCTTAACCACCACACCACTTTGTCGGCCAAATACAAGATAGTGATTTACTTGTGTCCGCATGTGTGTGTAATAAAAATATCTCAGAGCAACAGCCAGATATGTTACTGGTATTCCTGGGGCTAGATTTTATTTGATTTATTTATTTATTTTTATTATTATCTTTGTTTCGTATTGTCATCTTTTCGTATCTCTGTGTTTTGTAAGTCCTTTATCTTGCTGTTTTTGTACTGTACCCTGTTATTTGTCTTGTACTATTGTTATTGTATGTAATGTTTTGGTGTCTTGAATAAATTTGGACACCGACTCCGACTGCCGACTTACGAAAAGACCCTGGTAGTCATTCTACAGCAGTCGGTAGGTGCACTCACTCACTCCTGCTGGGATTAGATGTCTTACTGTTGCTCACAGGGGAGGATATATATATATATATATATATAGTTTTCTCTCTCCTTTTTAAATTGAAAAAATGGCTGCTGTAGCCCACTTTTTATTCACATTATTTAGACCACTATCCAACTGTGAAACCATTTAAACATGTGATAGCCCGTTAATAAGGCAGCGTCAAATTACTAAAATATTCTTTGAAAATATCATTTATCAAATCACTCTTTCCAGCCTCCAATCATTGTTCAAAGATGTGCGCCACTTTCGCAAAAAACCTCCCTATTCTTTCTTAGCAACTTTCACCTGGTGTAACTCCGCCTCGTTTCCTCCACTAGTGTATGACGTCACGAGGGTCTATTTCATTTCTTCATTGACTCATCTTTTATCACTTCTTTTTCTCCCTTCCCTTTTCTACCTTTCTTTTTTTATCCCTTCATTTTCACTTTCATTTTCACTTTTTTTGTGAGATTTACTTTTTAAATCGCTTTAAACCATTTTTCTATTCACTTTTCCTCGTGTTATCTGTTTTTTTATATATTCTGTGTTAGTCCTATACTTTGCTAGAGCCTTCCGATGTTTTTAAGTTTAAAGCAGGCTAGGTTTTCCCAAACGATCATTTTCTCATTGTAATTTTTTTTCAACCCAGAAGAAAATTTGAAGTACGAAGCGAGAATTTTTCTCCTGAAGAGAGAAGTCTAAAAATAAATAAAACACTTGTTTGAAATTGCTTTCTTTTAACAGAGGTTAAAAGCTTTGTTCAGAGAATTCAAAAATGCGTAGGACAAGAAAAATATTAGTTTCATGCACGTTCTAACGTTTACAGAATAAAAACAAGAAAGCACTACAGCAAAAAAATAGTTTCAATAGAAACTGTTGAGGCAGATGATGTTAACAGGTCAGAATATTGACTTTTTTTCAACTATCATACAGTATTTTTTGTTTGGACACAACTTTTAGACAAGCAATATTTTATTTGAATAATTTCCTCAAAATGTCAGCACAGGATGTGGAAAATGTGCTGCCGAAAGAATAAATTTCATGACATTTATTATGACAATTCTTATGATCCAATTATTCTTCAGAAATTCATTTTTAACGGAGCAATCTATACATTTTGATTGCATTTTAAAAAAAAAACTCAAATTTTACATTAATGATTGTAAATTTTGTTCTGTATGGTTCAGTATTCAAACTGATGGTCTAAAATACTAGAATCTGGGCATACAATATTCATAATGTGGATGTATATTTGTGTAGGTAAATTGTTTTACATATAATATCAATAGAGTATGTATACAGTCAAGCCCGCTTATTATAATATCGCTTAAAGGAATATCTTGCTTAATGTAATACATTTTAAATGTACCAATCCATTGAAATGCATTATTTTCATCCCGGATAATGGAATATCCCGCTTAATGTAATACGTTTTAAATGTACCAATCCATTGAAATGCATTATTTTCCTCTCGGATAATGGAATATCCCGCTTAATGTAATACATTTTAAATGTACCAATCCATTGAAATGCATTATTTTCATCCCGGATAATGGAATATCCTGCTTAATGTAATACATTTTAAATGTACCAATCCATTGAAATGCATTATTTTCATCCCGGATAATGGAATATCCCGCTTATTAGAATATTTTTTGTGGAAAAATGGCTATTCCATTAAGCGGGTTCGACTGTACTTTAACCGCCACGTGTCAAAATTTGAAATCACGGGCGTGGCTGTGTTTAGTAGTCTTGCCAACTTATGTTGTGAATTAAAGTTAAAAAGATAAATTTCATGACATTTATTATGACAATTCTTATGCTCCAAATATATTTTCAGGGATTGACTTTTAACGAAACAATCTATACATTTTGATTGCATTAAAAAAAAGCACAAACTTTACGTAAATGATGATGCATTTTGTTCTTTATAATACAAACTCACCGTTTAAATTACTGGAATTACATTCATCTGGACATACAATGTTCATAATATAACTACAGTGACCGCCGCTTATATGAATGACGTTTGTTCCAAACAGTTTTGATTCAAAAAAGCGGCTGATTCAATACAGTTGACTTTTGATCTGTTCTTGAAAATTTAATTCATTAACGCGGCTGGTTCAGTTAACCACTGATTGAATTAACAGGAATCCACTATATATATTTGTACCGTAAAGTCGGGTTACTTGAACCCACAAGGAGGTTACTTGAGCCCACAGTAAAATGATAAAATCTGGGTTTGGTACTAGCATTAGAGACTGCAGAGTGCTTCTACCTAGTGGTGGAACGAGGAACTACGTGCAAGTCTTCAACTAATAAGTACCAAACCTAGATTTTATCATTTTACTGTAATGGGCTGAAGTAACCCCCTAGGGTCCAAGTAACCCGACTTTACGGTATATGTAGTTTGTTTTACATTTAATATGCATAGACTATGTATACCTTAACCCTCGGGTGTTAAAATTTTAAAAGACGGAACTGGCTGTGGAAGCAGTCTTGCCAACTTGTATTGTGAATTAAAGTGTAGAAAACTACTCTTTGCTGAATCCATTTGCACAGATGTAGCATTTTTGCAAATATATTTGCACTTCATTCCTGCATTTTAAAACTATAACTTTTAATTTTTATATATTCGAATTCAAGACACCATTACGTATCTTAATATGAAGCACCAACCTTATGAAAACATTTTATGTTATCGAAAAGAATAATGATTTATGTGTGTAGGGGGTGGGTGACCGTCTGGTCACGCCCGCAACAAGCACAAATTATATTTTTTTTCCAATAAAGGGAAACGTTTCAGAAAGTTGGTATTTCATATCATGACACATAATAGTTCCTTGTATTCGAATATAAGAAAATGAAAAGTCTAAGTTTCAAATTACAGGAATGAATTGCGAATATATTTGTACAAATGTCACACCAGTGCAAATGGAATGAACATATACAGTCGAACCTCGGTAACTCGACACTCCATAGCACCATAAACATATGTCGAGTTAAGCGGGTGTCAACTTACCGAGGTTCCATGATTTCAATCCCTGAAGAGTTTTTCACATCACATATTTACTAGTGCTTACTAATCATGTTATAAAAATCAAGTCTAGTAAATTTTTTTGTTCCTTTTTTTTTGAAAAGTATATAATAAAACAAATAGTATTATTTAATGTACCATGAGGAATAAATCCATAATTTTTGAAAGGAGATAAGAGATTCCAGAAAAGAATTGATTGACTGCCTGAAAAACAAGAAACCGCAGCGCAAAATTCTCAGGAATTGCTAATGTTAAAGATTCTTGGAAGGAAAAAGTAGACTGGAATAGTAAAGTGGAGGTCGACTTGTAAAGGTTCCTTGCAAAAATTCGTCAAATTAGAGAGGTTTCATCCATTGAAATTAGCATTGGGCCAACCATCGGAAAAATAACTGTCGACTTAGCGGGGTAGTCGAGTTACCGAAGTTTCACTGCATAACTTGTCTAGTAGTGCGCTTCTACAATCTCTTTTAAGGCCAAAAAGGATGAATCGATGCAAACCCCACACACTCCAAAGTTTCCCTAAATAATCGAAGGGTCAAGTGGATAAAGGTGATATGTGACATTTGAACTTCGCCGATTTACACGAATTCAAATTAGTGTGTATTCAATTGTGTTAACTCACAAACACAATTGCAGGGGCAAGTGAATAAAGGTGATAAGTGACAATATTTTAAATTTCTAGAAAAAACTTTAAAATATATATATGCAGTCGAGTCTCCATATAACGAAGTCGCAAGGGACCATTGAAAAGGTGCGTTATATAGAAACATTGC
>JAXGGA010016057.1:0-27568 GCA_038373865.1 Uloborus plumipes
GCACTGTTCAAAATCGCAATTTTATTGCAAATACATAAGATTTGAAAAACGTAATTTAAAGTTTCAAACGTCAAACGACGAAAATGAGTAACGAGAAAAAAATCTCAAATGCTTATATACCATTTTGAGAATTCTAGGTCTGGCGTCTTTTCACTTCTTGAGGTCACTACACTAACTGAGCTGGGGCGGGATAGATATGAAATGAAAAAAGAAACACATGGCAGGCAGCTGATGAGCAGACGATAAACGGTGCGGACCGGAGCCAGCGTGAGCGGCTGCATTCCACAACACTAATTTGTATACTTTTAATTCTAGGCGAATCGGAGACAGTGGCTCAAAGCAAGTACGAATGATAATACAGACGTTTCGATTGGTGGGTAGCGAAGTTGCGTTCGAATAGAGTGACCGATTCACTCTGACTTTCCGGTAAGCATCTGAGTTAGGATCCTTGAGCGTTCTAACAAACTACTGGTTAAACCGATCTGATTTAATATGTTTCATGAACACTCACCACACTAGCCACTGACGTTATCAAGCGTCATGAAATCTACCAACCGGGTTAGCCGGTCAATCTATTCGAACTGGGCCTTTTGAACGTAGAGAAAGATCGAGGGTGGAGAGACATTTCGTTTGCATACCGGCGGAACGGTCAGAGCAATGAGATCATCGGTACAATTATGTGGCAGATTCAATTTCTGAACAGCGGCGGATTCCTCATAGGGCGATCACCCCTCCCCCCAAGGTTTTAAAATCCGGAACATTTCTAGCTGAAGGCTGCGGCCCTTCCAACATCACAAAAACTCCCTTATAATAGCGATTTTAGCAGTTGAATTTAAAAAAAATCGACGAAAATAGTCCACTCTCCCCTTTATCATAGAAGACTGTCTAAAGTTTTGCGCTTTTGGAGCTTCAATTTCGAGAAAAATTCCAATGGGCTTTGAACCTTTCCTTCCTCAAAGATAACCAAAGGCAATTGCGCTTTTAAGACTTCTGATCCGAAAAAATTCCGAGGGAAGACCACAGAATCCCCCTCTCTCTCTCTGACATCACAAAAAAGCTTCATAAATTGAGTTTTAGAACTTCAATATAGACACCTTTATAAAGGAGAGTTTTGAACCACATGAGTGATTCCATACCAACTCACCTGAAAAAAAAAAAGTTATGGTCGCACGACCGACTCGGATTTTCTCTGAATTTGGCACTCATGTTGATCATATAGAGTCATGGAAAAGTCCACATTTTTAGGTTCCTGCCTATGGTACAAGGCTCTTTGAAGTTGTCATCACAAAAATTCAATTTTGTCGATTGTGCTAAAATTGAGGAATTTATTCCAAAAAAAGGAAGACATAACTAAAGATTTACTCACTTTCCAGTAGTGTACAGATGTTTACTATAAATGGTTACACAATGTATAACTTGGATTTCTCACTTCTTCTTAGAAATATTTAAGCTGAAAGATAAGCCATAAGGCAAAAACATGCGTTTTTGGCCATCTTGGCAGCCATTTTTCTCATAAGGGGGAGCTGAAGAAACTTTATTTTTTTTAAAACAAGCCACTGATATGTTAGCTATTCACAGGAAAAGAGTTTACTTTTGGTTATTTCTTCCATTAAGAGATATCCTGCTGACAGTATATGCATGTTTTTCGCGACGACCATATGCTTTTGTTCCCCCTCTCATGGACTTAAAATTAATTAAACCAACAAATAACGATATATTTATTAATAGCTGTATTATCTACCCAATATTTTATGAAATTTAAATTATTAAATCATTGAACAATAAATTAGATAATTAATTAGATAATTAGATTATGAGAAAAATGGCTGCCAAGATGGTCAAAAACGCATGTTTTTGCCTTATGGCTTATATTTAAGCTTAAATATTTCCAAGAAGGAGTGAGAAACCCAAGTTATGCTTTGCGTAACCATTTATAGTAAACATCTGTACACTATCAGAAAGTGAGTAAACCTTTGGTTATTGTGGTGGAGTAACTCTCCTCGGGGGAAAGAATCATCGACTGCGTATCATTATGAAATCTCAGCCGGTAGTACATTCATGTGTGTGTCCGCAATTAACAACATAAATAACCCAGGTAAGCCCCGTCTCAAAAAAAACATAAAAAAAAAACATTTAGAAACAAGAACTCAGCAGAAACTCCTCTGGCATTTACCGCCCCTGACATATACATTGAATTGCCATTGAGTATCAAAAGACATACCCTCCAGAGCAGGTAAATCCCGGGAAATGGGCTATGGCCCGAATCGGTTGAACATTTGACATTCGAATCATTGCGGCGCTCCTTGGCCGGCGCACATCGCCGGGGAATGAAGTTCCATACTCTCACCAAGAAAATTGAATAACAACAATTAATGATACAGGAATAATGGTGACGACAAGTAAGGCACGAGAAAATACGTAGGCTACAAGGAAATCACTAGACTGCTCTGCTGCATAGCCGTAATTCGAGGCCTAACTTCAACGCATATAATGAAATAATCAAGTTATGAAAACACTTAGAAATCACAGTACTCAGATTGGAAAAGGTACTTTAAATTTTAATCACTTGAGTAAACATCATTACATGTATGTATCTTTGTATAAGGACCCCTGTTGAGAACACACGGGGGCTATGGCAATAAGAGATTTTATCATAATGCACAGCTAAAACAGTGCCTACCACTACTAAACATTTACTAAGTAACAATATTTTAAACGACAAAAAGGTTATCTACACATTTAGCATTCAATCATGACGGCAAACTAAAAACATTAAACCAAAGATAAATTGCCCATAAACAGGCTTCTGTTATGGCCACACTGCCCCCCATACCTCCATGCTGAGAAAGCGAACTCTAGCTGCTTACACAAAATACCACTTCGCCATATAGCCACCAGCATACACGAAAGAGAAAGGTTTACCGGCATTTTGCTTTGGCAGAGAAAGAATTCCGGGGCCGTTCCCCGCACACCATCACAAGAAATCTTCCAGGAGGGGTGACTCCGGGGCTCGACATGCACTGTCCCTGACCAGAACGCTCACTGCACCGACACGAGATCCAGAGGTAGAGAGATAGAGGCAAAATTCTTACGCCCACCTCTTTTAAAAGTTTTGACATCCGGCCAAGGCAGCTGGCCGATGGAAGTCATGTGAGAGCACAGGAATGCCAGGGTTCGCCATGCACAGATTCAGGCGTGTTTGGATGTGTATGAAAACGGGAATTCCCCTTCACTCTCACCTGCTGTAAATGGTCGAGATAAGCATCAAGTTCTAAGCGCACGATGAAAAGTGGACTTCGGTCTGTTTGCTTTGCATCCAGAAACTTCGTTAGATGCCGATTCTAAAAATGTGAGGATCTCCTCCTCACAGTATGTCTTCCTTTTTTTTGGAATAAATTCCTCAATTTTAGCAAAGTCGGCAAAATCGAGTTTTTGTGATGACAACTTCAAAGAGCCCTGTACCTTAGCAATTTTCATTATGAACATTCTAGTATTTTTTTCTGAATGCCTGGAAAACTAGTTTCCATAGATATCTAACACTTCTATATTGCATGAGTACAATTTTTTATAAAAAATGATTAAATAACATCACTTTTTTAGTATTTTGACATGGCGGACAAACTTTGAGGGCATGTATCTCAGAAAATAAGTGGAGTACGAACCTAAAAAAATGGACTTTTCCACTCCTCTATATGATTAATATGTGTGCCAAATTAAAAGAAAATCTGAGTCGGTCGTGCTACCCCCATTCGGTGAGTTGGTATGGAATCACTCACATGCTTTCGTTTATGCCATTATTTGAGACATGGCCTACAAAAACTGCATTTTTAGAACTTCAATTCTTGAAAAAGTTTCGTAGAAGTACTCCTAAGATCCCATATTCAAACATGATTACGGATTGTCTAAAATTGCATGGGAAACTCCAAAATTAAAAAATTGAGGGAGACTTCCTAAACCGCATCCTTTCTTCTAACGTAACCAAAGATGACTAACAAAAGTGTTTTCAAGATTTTTTTTTTTCTGAGTTATTTTCCGGGAAAGACCCAAACATCTGATTACTGAAGATCGTCTAAAATTACGTTTTTGGGCTCCAATTTTGAAAACTTTAAAGGTCAAAGTTACAAACCCTGTCCCTTCCGCTAAAACGCCATAAAAGATGTGCTTCCTGAATTTTTAGGATTTCGGTTTCGAAATAGTGAGGAAACAGGTCCTTCTTTCCTTACCTTCGTACGTTATTGATCATAAAGCTGTGTTTTTGAAACTCAAAAATCGAAACATTTCTCCAAGGAAGTGTTGTGCGTAATAATACATAAACTGTGTAAAGAACTCGAGCACCACAGTAATTTCCAATTTTTTCTCGCGTTTCTTCTTCTCATTATTATTCTTTTTTATTTTATTTATTTATTTATTTTATTTATTTATTTATTTTATTTATTTATTTATTTTATTTATTTATTTATTTTATTTATTTATTTATTTATTTATTTTATTTATTTTTTGCATAAATGCACATGATAAGTCTTGTTTATTTCTTCTGGAATTTGAATTTGATTTTTTTCATTATAGTTTACCATCTTGTCCCACCTGAATTCATAACTGTTTCATATGACAATATTTGCAATTTTTAGCAATACCTTACTCGTCTGAATTACTTTATTTTGGTAGAAAAATCTGATACTTTCTTAAGTTCATCCTCTAAGTTGTACAATTTGTCATAATTTTTACCAGCAAAACTACAAGTATAGTTTGTTACAGAATTAAAACATTTGAGATAAAAACGAGTCATTAGTTCAGATCAAAAATAAAAACCCTCACTAAGAAGAACCTTAATCAGCAAAGGTGTGCACGATGCACGAGTGATGAATTTTGATCGCTCTTCCGTACTACTGAGTGAACTAAACTTATGTTTGAAAATTGCAACACCATGAAGGAATCGTCATAATTGAATGAAATTTGATACACAGGTGGAGTGATAGTGGTACAAATAAATGATTAAACTTAGAAAGCAACAAGCAATAAAAAACTATAGAAATTAGTATTTTGTGTAGCCACCACGCGCTGCAATAAGTGCTGCTACGCGACGTGGCATGGAGTCAAACAAATTTTTTATGTATGCCTGATAAAGAGCATTCCATACTGTTTGTATGCGTATCCAAAGTTCGTCTGTAAAAGCAACAGGACGAGGATCACGAACGATACGCCGACCAACGAAATCCCAGACATGTTCAATAGGCGACATATGCGGGGAATACGCTAGCCAGGGAGGAAGCCGTACCTGCTGCCATGCAAAGAAGGATTGAACAGTCCCAGCGACTTAAGGGCGGGCATTATCCTGCTAAAATACAGCGCCAGGCAAGCTTTGAAGGAAGGGGACGGCTTGGAGCTTTAGAACTTCTCTGATGTCCCGGAAGCTGTTCAGATTACCCACAATTCGTAGCAATTGATATCGTCCGTGATATGATATGGCACCCCAGACCATGACTACAGGTGTTCGTCCATTGTGACGTTCGAGAATGCACTCTGGAAGGTAGCGTTCACCGGCATGTCGTCGGACGCGAATGCGGCCATTATGGTACCACAAATTTTTCGTCAGAAAACATAACATACTGCCAATCAGCAAGCCAGTCCTTATGCTGATTGGCCCATTGTAGCCGCAGGCGGCGATGGTTTAGCGTGAGGAGATCCTGTATAAAGGAGTTCTTGCGCGTAGTCCACGCTGCAGCAAACGTCTACAAATTGATGAAGAACACAATGAAACACCTGTAGCTGTTGACCACTGTGCTGCCAGTTGTCTAGAAGAAGCTGTACGGTCTGTCAGCACCATGCTGACCAGGTGTCTATCATCGCGCGCTGACGTCACATTTCTGGGTCCACTCCCGGATTTCCAAGTTGTCCGACACTCGTCCGTCCACTGCTTCCAAACACGCATCACTGTGCAGTTGTTACGCTGCACACGAGGGGAAATTATTTTGACAAGAAATTATAAAAGAATCACTTTGAAAGTGAAACTCTTTAAATCACTTTTAGTTTCAATAATGGCAGTTTTCCTTTATAGGTTCTGAGCTACCCGATTCCCCCCCCCCCCCAGTTTTACGGTATCATTAAAGAGTTTTTTTTTTTTTTTAACAATAAGCAGTTTGTTATCACCAGGCAATAGTGCATGTATATAAGGGCATTGTCAAGAATACTTGATCTCAGTTTGCAGTAAGTTTTGTTTCTCCATGGTTCACTGTAGTTTACGTTCACTAGTATAAAAAAAGTTTATTGTTTTTGGAACTTAATTTATGTGACTGACGAATTCAAAAAAAAAAAAAAAAATACTGACGTGTACTGTCATTTTTTTCTGTGACATGATAACTAAGAAAAGTAGAATGTAGCCTAATAAAGTCATGATTGGCCTTATTAAGACTTCGATCGATATGATCCTGTGCTGCAAATATAACTGCAAAATTTTCTGGGTTCGCGTTATTTTAAAATTTTCTGCGAGAGGATGAAGGTATGTATTCAATACATTTTGTAAAGAAAAAACAGTACATAATACATACAAACATGCATAACTACATTATTCAGTGGAACCTCGATAATGCGACATCCCAAAGGACCACGAAAATGGGTCGAGTTCAGCGGGTGTCAACTTACCGAGGCTCCATAATTTGTTTTTCTTCTAGTATTTTCTATGTTTCTTATTTTCTAGTACGTTATGAAAACGTTATAAAAATTAATTTCAGGAAATTATTTTTCCATTCGTTCTTTCTTTCTTTTTTTTCTTTTTGATTAAAAAGAACATAACAAAATAAATAGGAAAATTTGGAATAGGGTAAAAGCACCAGTAGTCGGCCATTTAAGAGATCTTGTGTTGATCTTGGCTAACCTTGAACTTTCAGCCATCAATACAGCAACAAAAATGAGGTAAAACTTTAGAATGAACCTTTCTGATAGTGAATCACCTACTTATTTCAGAAATTAAAAAAAAAAAAAAAATATGTTAAAATCCAAGCTGCTGTCAACGCTAGTAAATGCTCCAGTAGTCGGCCACAGAATCATCTTAGCTGAAAAATAAGTAGATTCGCAATCTTGGATGACAGGCACACCATTCAAAATGAAATGACTCATTACTAATTCGAAAAACAAAGTAGGGGAGAGTGGTAATGAATGGGCCACTTTTTGGTTTTGAATTTTTGTAATTTTTTCTAACACTTTGTTTTAACTCTAAATTGGTGCTTTAGTTACTTTACTTATCTGGCTATCTAAAAAAGTCATAAAAGTTGGATTAGCACTTGTCTATAATGAATTATAATAGAAAATAAAAATTTTGAAATTTGGCCCATTTAACCCCACCTATGGGGTTAAATGGGCCATCAAAGGTAATGAATGGGCCACTAAATGAATTCAATGAAAACATGTGGATTTAATCTTTTATTTGCTGAATATGACAAAATAAATGTGGCACTTGACATAATGATACAAAATCATACTGATTTAAAATTATATAAACATCAAAACTGGTGCAATTAAAATAAAACTGATGCATACCAATTGTAGCAGAAAAATGACTAAATAATGAGATTGTAAGAAATAAATAACATCAAATATATATATATATATATATATATATATATATATATATATATATATATATATATATATATATATATATATATATATATATATATATATATAAATAACAGATAACACACCCTATGATTTAACAAAATTTATACATTTCAAAAAAAATATTTAAAAAATCACTTTCAAAAACTTCATCTTCATTTTCAAACTTGTCAAAATTCAACTTTTTTTTTTTTAATTTACTAGAATCGGGACTAAGAAATTCCCGATATTCCATCGGGAATAAGAAATATCTAACTTAAGTTACCAAGAAAGAAAAAGAAATTGTACTGTGAGGAATATAATATGAAGGAGAGAGGGGCTTTTTCAATCCACGCACTGCGACCAGAGGTCTATTGTACTATAGAAATATAATATAGAGCTGCAAATTATATTTAGAAGTTACTACAAACCTATTTTGACGACAATAATCTTAATCTATCTATGACAGTCAGTTGTGTTTCATATTAATGCGAAAATCCAAAGAAAAGGAAGAAAAACAATATTTAGGTGGCCCATTCATTACCATGACATAGTGGCCCATTCAGCCCCACCTATACTTTTGGAATAAATTTAGGTTTTTTGAGTACATTGAATTTAGATAACATCAAAATACATCTTAAGATTAGTTTATAGATATGGAAAGACTAGCTTATACATATGTATGCAGTGAAATACTTGGTACATATTAGCTAGGAAATGTTTTACTAAAAAGGGAAAAACTTACTTTTCAGTCAGATTCTTGACCATGCCACTCTAGTTTGAAAATGGCTCAGCGCAAACGAATGAAAATTGGATGAGTTTAGTAGAACAAATAGCTACATCTATTGGTGGTATCAAAAAAAAAAAAAAATCATGCAAATACTTTTTCATATTTTGTTAGTGGCCCATTCATCACCATGGCCCATTCATTACCACTCTCCCCTACCCAAAACTTAACTGCAACTGGTTGATGATTGAGGATAGGTACATGTGGTGGGTACATGACTTAATGAAATGTCTGTGAACAACCTACAAAAATCGCTACGTGTGGCGCTTCTCCCTCCCCCAATTTGACGAAGAAAACGATAAATGGAATCGCCTGAATCGACTGCGATGCAAAGAAAGTAACAATCCTTTTGCTACAGCAGACGGAATACAGGAAGTCGTTGACGCACCCCCAATTTATGACTGCACAAGAATGCAAGCTCCTCCCACGCGAGAAACATCTGTGGAAGAAAACAGTTACGGATACAACGAAGAGCCCCCATGATCGAAGGAGGAATCAAAAAAGGAGTTTAAAAGAAGCTGAAAAGTGGCAGTTTTGCACCTGGCAAGGGGTCTGAGGGAGAGAAGAGAAGTGAAAAGAACAAGACGAAAAAGATGATATAAAGGAAAGTCAACAGAGATTAGGAGATTTTTTTTAGATTTTGATGTGTTAAGATCCGTCTGAGTTGGATATTGGGGCCGGTTTTGAGCGTCTCTGAATATTAGAATTTTTGAGCTCCAATTCCGGTACTCAATAATCCGGTGTGATGGATGCCATGTAGCAGACAACAAAATAATGTTAACCTCCATGAAGGAAATAAATTTGTTCAACCCTACTGGGTGAGTTTGTTTTTTTTTTAAAGATGTATTCTTGCATTTTCTGAACGCCGCGCTTTTGGGCATTTCACTCCAATGCAATGTACTTGAATTTTTTGTGTCTTGTTTAATTGCGGAATGTCAAGTGAGCAATTTTTACTATTTGATAAATTAACTTTATAATTTGTTTTCTTCTAGTCTTGTAATAATGATTTGTGGATTTTTTAAGCACTAACGATCACGCGGCCTAATTTATTCCTTTTTCAAAATTTGTAACGTTCTTTGCTCACTGCATTCCAGATGAGGTTGTTTTTTTAGGAATTGGAGCAATGCTCGAAGCGAGTTTTTCCTTTTCAGCAGGACATTTATCTTTTTCTTACAGCAGAAATAAAGCTTATCTTAAATATTGGGAATTATTGAAGATAATAGGATGAGAATTTCTATTAATCTTCAATAATTTACCTCATAAAATAATTTAAAACATAGTTAAAACTGATATTCCCAATATTTAAGATAAGCTTTATTTCTGCTGTAAGAAAAAGATAAATGTCTTGCTGAAAAGGAAAAACTCGCTTCGAGCATTGCTCCAATTCCTAAAAAAACAACCTCATCTGGAATGCAGTGAGCAAAGAACGTTACAAATTTTGAAAAAGGAATAAATTAGGCCGCGTGATCGTTAGTGCCCAAAAAATCCACAAATCATTATTACAAGACTAGAAGAAAACAAATTATAAATTTAATTTATCAAATAGTAAAAATTGCTCACTTGACATTCCGCAATTAAACACGACACAAAAAATTCAAGTACATTGCATTGGAGTGAAATGCCCAAAAGCGCGGCGTTCAGAAAATGCAAGAATACATCTTAAAAAAAAACAAACTCACCCAGTGGGGTTGAACAAATTTATTTCCTTCATGGAGGTTAACATTATTTTGTTGTCTGCTACATGGCATCCATCACACCGGATTATTGAGTACCGGAATTGGCGCTCAAAAATTCTAATATTCAGAGACGCTCAAAACCGGCCCCAATATCCAACTCAGACGGATCTTAACACATCAAAAATCTAAAAAAAATCTCCTAATCTCTGTTGACTTTCCTTTATATCATCTTTTTCGTCTTGTTCTTTTCACTTCTCTTCTCTCCCTCAGACCCCTTGCCAGGTGCAAAACTGCCACTTTTCAGCTTCTTTTAAACTCCTTTTTTGATTCCTCCTTCGATCATGGGGGCTCTTCGTTGTATCCGTAACTGTTTTCTTCCACAGATGTTTCTCGCGTGGGAGGAGCTTGCATTCTTGTGCAGTCATAAATTGGGGGTGCGTCAACGACTTCCTGTCTTCCGTCTGCTGTAGCAAAAGGATTGTTACTTTCTTTGCATCGCAGTCGATTCAGGCGATTCCATTTATCGTTTTCTTCGTCAACTTAGGGGAGGGAGAAGCGCCACACTTAGCGATTTTTGTAGGTTGTTCACAGACATTTCATTAAGTCATGTACCCACCACAGTACATAAATGAGTGAAAGCGTCATATCTGATTTTGATTTAAAAATGTACTATTTATAAGGAGTTTTATGTCATTGTGGTCGACTCCTGCAGACTGGCTGACTACTGGAGCACTTACCCTACTTTATTAGGGAAAAAAAAATCACAACTTTTAAAAAGAGATTAGAGCTTTTTGTTCAATCAGTTCTCTTAAAAAGAAAATCCGAATTCAAATTTATTTTAAAAACATGTGTCGTGCTGCCTTTTGGTAGCTAACTTCTTTAGGTGCACGAGGAAATTTTGTAAGAGAGCACTTCGAAGTAAACAATGAATTGACCGACTTATAAGCCGCAAAGTTCTCAGAAATGTGAAGGAATATCGACAGCGAAGACGAAATAGCAAGTGGATGTCGACTCATAGAGGTTCCTGTAAGTGGGTGTCATGTTTGCGAAATTTGCACCCACTGAAATTAACATTGGACCAACCATTAGAAAAATAAATAACGACTTACTGAGGTTGTCGAGTTACCGAAGTTCCACAGTATTTTTAAAACGGAGGAGGGGAAGGGGCTCTCGATCACTTAAATGACGGACTTGGTGTGCAGGCTCATTAAATGCTGTTTAATATGTTTTAATATTGACAACAGTGGACTACCTAGGGGTTGGCAGGAGTGGCTCTCACCAGGGGCGCAACAGCAGGAGGGATTCACCAAGATTATTCCGAATTTCTTTTCCAATTTTTGAGTAAATTACTTCAAAATGATTTTTCCTCCAAAAAAGGTAGGAATAGAGGTAGAAGTGAAAAAAAAGAAATCCCTAATCATCAGAAAAAAAATAAAGAAAAGACGAACAATTTTACATGTAGAGCATTTCTTGGGTCAGCTTAATGCATCTACACAACAGTGCATTTATAAAAAAAATGAATGTTATTTTTACAGTATAATCCCTAGCAGCACAATCTCATCGGCCGATGATCGGCCATTCATCGAACCCCGATGAAATTCTCATCTGCCGATGATCGGATTCCGATGAGTTCTCATCGGGATTTACTTCAATATGTCTCATCGGCCAAACAGAATCCGAGCAGCAAAATCCGATGAGAGTTGGAGCAATATACGAGCAGTGTAGCTCCGTGGCGATGAATTTTGGATCAAAATACGATGAGAGTTGGATCAATATACGAGCAGTGTAGTTCCGTGGCAATAAATTTTGGATCAAAATACGATGAGAGTGGAATCAACATACGAGTAGTTTAGTTCCGTAGCGATGAATTTTGGATCATTTTCTTTTTTTTTCTTTCAAATGGAGCTGCAGTAGAGGCACCTATTGCAGACGTAGTGCGATCCCCTAACCAGGTGCGACTGGCCAACTCTAGGATCGAACCCGGGTTGTCGGCGCGGAAAGCCAACGTTCTACCACCATGCCACCAAGTCTACGATTAATGAGACCAACACTGCATATTTAATAAAATTTTGAGATTGGGAAAATTTTCATCAGAAAATTTGATTATTACGACCTCTTTCCGATGAAATCTGTAGCTTGGCATTTAGCATTTAGCATTTAGCACCCCCAGAGACTTCCGTACCTTCCAATTTTCTGTAGCTTGGCATATTTTCATCGGGAAATTTGATCGGAAGGATATCGTTTTCCGAAGAAATATAACTCGGCATATTTCATCGGGAAATTTGATTGGAAGGATATTGTTTTCCGATGGAATATAGCTCGGCTTATTTTCATCGGGAAAGTTGATCGGAAGGATATCACTTTCCGATGAAAAGTAGCTCATCGAAAACCGTGCTCGGATACTGATCGGAACGATGTCATCGTGCGTTACGGGATCAGTTTACGGGGAGTTGGATGATCGGCCGAGCAAAATCCGATGAGTTGATGCTACTTGGGATACAGCTAATATTATAGTACTAAACTGTAAAAATTGCTAATTTTACTGTACTAAATTGTAAAATTTCTACTTTTACAGTGCTAAACTGTAAAATGTCTGATTTTACAGTAATAAACTGCAAAATTGCTATTTTAAAAGTTTACAACAGTATAGTTTACAGTTTTAAACTGGAACCTCTGCTGTAATTATTACACAGTTGTTTTTACAGTATAATACAGCTAAATTTTACTGCAATAAACTGTAAAATTTCTAACTTCACAGTAAGAAACTAAAATTGGTAGTTTTACAGTTTATTTCTGTGCATTTTTCAGTTTTCAATTAGAGCTTCGGCTGTCAGTATATTACTTATAAAACAACAGTTCATTTTTGCAGTGTGGCTTATCTGAAAGTATTAACGACGTCTTTCCGCCCAGGATGTCGGATGATCTCTCTCTCTCTCTTTTTTGGGGGGGCGGGGCGTATTTTGACTATTGACGGGAAAAATTATTTTGAAACATTTTTCAAGTAGTATTAATGTATGTAACACATTAGATCTATTATAGTTTAAAAAAGGAGAAAATCCTCTCACAAACCTTACTAAGGTTCGTTTCAAAACTGCGTTTTTAAAGCTACAACTTCAATACTTTTCGGACGGAGAGCCCTGCCACCTTCACGAACAACATTAAATATAAGCTTAAATTCAGGCTTCAATTTTGAAAATTTTGCAAGAGAGATCCCCTGAAAACTTTTCTCCTTGATATCATCGAGGGTTAGCTAACATAACTTTTTGGAGCTTCAGTTTCGACAAGTTTCTAGAGAGGGCTGCACATCCTTCTTCCTCCTGATATCACCTTAAATTGTCTAAAACTGCGTTTTTCAAATTATAAGTTTGAAAACTTTCTGCGAATAGCCAATGGTGTACGCAGGTATTTTATAAGGAGGGAGTTCAGAGTCGAAAGTCAATCATTCTTGTATCATTCTTTTATCTTGGATCTTTTTTTTTTTTTGATTTAATTGCATGTCGGAAACAAGAAGTACCGAAAATAAATTATTGAATAAAGAAATTAGCCTTAACTAAGTAAACAAATTACTAGTCGCAAACTCTTATTAGATTACCCGAAAGCGCAATAATTTATATATTAACCTCCTTTGTAATTCTAAAATAAGAAAAAGGCAAATCATTTGAGCTGGACCAAGAATCTACTTTCACTTCTAGAATATTTTGTTTTTCATCTTTATGTACGTTTGTTTCAAGACTACTATTAATGTTTCATAATGAATTGCTAAATAATATATTATTAGCGGATTATGTTACTAATGTTGCTTAATTTCTATGAATTGTTGGGGTAGGGGTTACCATTACTAAAGTTTGACAGGTGCGCTGGACCCCACAGGTACTCCTCTGATTGAAAATATTTTTTTTCAATTGTTAATGGTTTAATAGTACTTTTTGCCTTTTTTATTCATCTTTCATGTTTTAGTCTTCAATCCTCTATGTTTGTGTACGAGGTAATTCTTACTCAGAGTTGACCTTATTGGGGACTCATGTTCCAAATAACTCCCAATCGCCTTTCTTAGTTAAAACTGATAAAAATCATAATTGAAGCCTAAATTTTCACAAGAAATGATTTGTTTTAATGAGTTCTTCGATGAATCTTCAAAGTTGGAGCCTATTAAACTATAAATGTACGAGGTATTATTCAATAAACCTTAGGATGCCCTTATTTGGTGCAGCTGCGTTATGTTTTTACTCCTTAAAAATGCGAAAGTTATTTGAAATATTCAGATTCTTATTTTGCATTCATTAGTGAGATATTCAGAAAATCAATCCCCGGTCATACAATGGGAAAATTTCATAAAAACAATCACTTGTTAAATTTAGAATATTGTTATATCACTAAACATTGCTCTAAGTTAAGTTTCTTGCAGATAGATGCCTAACACAAATCAATGAATTCACAAACGCAAATATAAAAACCAACTTTCAAGAATGTCCAACAATAGATAAACAAGCAATTTATAGAATATAAAGTTGTTTATAACGAAATGACACAAAACCAAGTTTTTCGGAAAAACTGAAACTTTAAAAGATTCAGCTAATTTGAATGTTTATCTGAAAAGCGGAAGACACGAGAAAAAGTTTAGAAAAGTGAAGCTTTGCTAAATGGAAAATTCCAGATCAAGCCATATAAAACAGATTTCAATATCCTAATTAAGCTTAGGGGCAGGGAGGGAAAAAATGAAACATTTTTTTTTTTTATTTGGCAGAATAAAATATTTAGACTAAAAAGGTAGACAGCTACCTTTCTAGTCTAAATATTTAGTAAGGGTATTTACAAGGCATACTTCTTGCTTGGCACCGAAGAAGGAGGCTTTATGAGTTTGAAACATGTTTGCCAATTTTAATTTGACCTATTTGTGCTTTTAGACGTTGCTTTTTGGTTTTTACTCATTTGCGCACAAAGTGAACTGTTTTTTTAAAGCTGTTTTATTTTCTTTATTCTTCATTATGCTTTTCCGAGAAATTAGGCTTAGCTTCAAGCTTTCATTATTGTTTTGTAATTTTATTTCAGTTCATGCCGGCCACCTTTTCTAGTGGCCAGAGAAGTCTGACTCGGATGGAGTGCTCCCGGATTCGAATTCCGGCTCCGGCATGGACGTACTTTCTCTCTCCTGTCCTTGTCTTTGCTTTATGTGAATGTGTTGTTGCGATGTGAAAGATTTCCTACCCTATGAACGGGTCCTTATGGCATGCGTGTACTGTGGAAGTCAGACCAAATGACGGTACAGTTGAAAAAGTGAAGAAGTGCACCCAAAATTGCCTGCCTGGCTGGCACAAGACAACAGCATTTCCTTTCATTTATTTTTGTATAAAAGTGGATCAAAATACGACGAACTTTAAAAGCAAGTAGATAAAAACGTACATATATTTTTTTTTAAGTTTTGAAAGAAAGTTTCCAAAATGCATTGAAAAGTAAAAGGAGGATTTGAATAAATTTTAAAAATAAAAATTTATTTTTTAAACGTAAATAAATAGTGGCGAACAGTGATCAAAAGCGCGAATGCAAGAAATGAATATGTAATGTCAAATGTAATGCAGCAAGATATTCAATTTTCCTTAGGCGAATAATAACATACTATACATGAATTAGCATGTTATTATAAAATGACACAAAATTTTAATAATAAAAAAGAATAAGCTTGAGAAAATAGTAATAAAATGCAGCAAGGATTAACGTTTTCGACTTTGATTTCGTATCCGTAGGGAATAGAAAATGTTAAGAGCTTGGTTATATATAATAATTCTAGAATTCTCCGTAATATTTGGAACTGTTATTAGTTTACCAGGACGCTTTTTTAGTAACGAATATCTTTGAAGTTTATTTGAAAAAGAAATTTTAAAATGAAAATGAAAAGTTTAAAGATCACATATCCTTCAGACAGTAATAACTAAGCGTGAATATCCTGTTCAAGTTCATCATCCAGTGATAAGCATTATCCATTAGAACATATTTTGATATAGGGGAGAGTGGTAATGAATGGGCCATGGTGATGAATGGGCCACTAACAAAATATGAAAAAGTATTTGCATGATTTTTTTTTGATGCCACCAATATATGTAGCTATTTGTTCTACTAAACTCATCCAATTTTCATTCGTTTGCGCTGAGCCATTTTAAAACTAGAGTGGCATGGTCAAAAATCTGACTGAAAAGTAAGTTTTTCCCTTTTTAGTAAAACATTTCCTAGCTAAAATGTACCAAGTATTTCACTGCATACATATGTATAAACTAGTCTTTCTATATCTATAAACTAATCTTAAGATGTATTTTGATGTTATCTAAATTCAATGTACTCAAAAAACCTAAATGTATTCCAAAAGTATAGGTGGGGCTGAATGGGCCGCTGTGTCATGGTAATGAATGGGCCACCTAAATATTGTTTTTCTTCCTTTTCTTTGGATTTTCGCATTAATATGAAACACAACTGACTGTCATAGATAGATTAAGATTACTGTCGTCAAAATAGGCTTGTAGTAACTTCTAAATATAACTTGCAGATCTATATTATATTCCTATAGTACAATAGACCTCTGGTCGCAGTGCGTGGCTTGAAAAAGCCCCCCTCTCTCCTTCATATTATATTCCTCACAGTACAATTTCATCTTCTTTCTTGGTAACTTAAGTTAGATATTTCTTATTCCCGATGTCTAGTAAATTAAAATTTTTTTTTTTTTTTTGAATTTTGACAAGTTTGAAAATGAAGATGAAGTTTTTGAAAGTGATTTTTAATATTATTTTCGAAGCATATAAATTTTGTTAAATCATAGTGTGTATTATCTGTTATTTTTTTTTATATATATTTGATGTTATTTATTTCCCACAATCTTATTATTTAGTCATTTTTCTGCTACAATTGGTATGCATCAGTTTTATGAGCAAGAATCTGAGAGAGTGTCACGCCTGTGATTCATGACGTCTCAGATTTTTTTGAAAAAATTACCAAATGTTTATTATCTTATTGAAAGAATAAATCCAGAATGTTTTGCTCTAAAGTTGAGTTGTTTAGTTTTTATGGACCCCTAAAGTTGAAGGTGCGGCATCAAAAATTAAGCGGATTTTCAAGACATGGAAGTTGCTGTGAGCCAAAACTCTTACCAGGAACTGTTTAAATCCAATTTTCTTTTTGTATATGGAATATAGAAGGTTGAAACTTTACAAAATGAATGTTAAATTTGTGGTAAGTTGTTGCCGTAAGGTCAGTGAAGGCCCTCAAAACAAGGCATTTTTGAAGTTTTTTAGCGTTTTTGAGGTCCAAAAACAGCTTCGGCGTCCAAAAACAGCTTTCAGTTGGCACGGCAAAAGTAATGTCGTTTGAAAGACCAGTGTAAGCACTTTAAAATAATGTATAAACAACCAAGGAAAGTTCAACGTGCTTTTAGTTACGTAAGCCCGAAATATGAAAAATGTCATATTTTACCGATATTCAAACGGTCATAACTTCCTCTGCCAACAACATATTGAAATTTTTTTTTGCCAATGTCATACTCTATTCTTTGTCTTAACAGAACAGTTGAGTCCTTTGAGGCGAAATGTAAAAAAAATTTTTACAAAAAATGTATTTTTTCCTGTGCATTTTTTGTAAAAAAAATGTTTACACTGGTCTTTCAAACGACATTACTTTTGCCGTGCCAACTGAAATGTACAAGCTGTTTTTGGACCTCAAAAACGCTAAAAAAGGTCAAAAATGCCTTGTTCTGAGGGCCTTCACTGACCTTACGGCAACAACTTACCACAAATTTAACATTCATTTTTTAAAGTTTCAACCTTCTATATTCCATACACAAAAAGAAAATTGGAGTTAAACAGTTCCTGGTAAGAGTTTTGGCTCACAGCAACTTCCATGTCTTGAAAATCCGCTTAATTTTTGATGCCGCACCTTCAACATTAGGGATCCATAAAAACTAAACAACTCAACTTTAGAGCAAAACATTCTGGATTTGGTCTTTCAATAAGATAATAAACATTTGGTAATTTTTTGGAGAAAATCTGAGAGGTCATGAATCACCTCATAGTGCTAGGCGTGACATTTCTCAGATTCTTGATTTCAAAGAAAATTTAAATTCAGTTAAAATAGATGTGAATGAGAGGAAATACGAAAACTCAGACATGTTATAGCCTCAGTTTAGGAGAATTACTTGATCTTTTTTACACAGTTCTGATGATATTGTTGATTATGAGTTTTCTACTCTGAAAGAATAGTTGAAGAACCGCTTTTAGCCTCCTATGGTGCTGAAGGTACACTTTTCAAAAATATTATCTCAATTAATGGCTCGTAGCATTCTTTGTACTAGAAAACGACAAATTCTCAATGTCAATGTTCTTCACATGAGAATACAGTGACAATCAAAATTCATCTAAAAGTGTACAGAATGACCCTTTTCGTAATACTGTCGGCCCCGTTTAAACGAATACTGTCGGTTCCAAGAAATATTATGCGATTAAACGGGGTATTCGATTAAGCGGGGATCTATGGTATCGGTTCCGAGACATTTTATTCGTAGAAGCGGGGTATTCGTTTATCCGTTACCCGATTAAGCGGGGACGACAGTACCTGCCCTAAGTGTTCTTTCGCAAATTTTCGAATTTTCTCCCTCGTATTCCAGTTGTATGATACGCCCAATTTCTCCAAATATGTCATAACATCACGATAAAGAGCTGCTTTTTTGGTGTAAAATGTACTCCAGTAATTTGATCCAGATAGTGGGTAAATGGTTGGAAGGTTTTCACCTGTTTTTCGGTGAATATTATGAACAGACAGAAGTAGCGTAGAATCCCCCCCCCCCCGACTCCAGTGCTTCTCCGAAGTTCCTGAACCTCCAATCGCTGAATAAGAGTATACCAGTGAAACAAAGCTAACCCCATTATTCTCGATGTCTGCTTCCTCTGCTGTCAAGCAATTTAAGTCCAGATCTTTCCACATTGTGTTATCAGTTTGTTTCATGAAGATGTCCAAAAGCTGTTGATTAGGAAAGGCAGAGTAGCCTCTTGAGATATTTTAATAGCATGTATAACAATACTGCTGCCTTGTTTCTGCAAGACTTTTTAGGGAAAAATTTGCTCTGACTGTCAAAAAATATAATAGACTGCTCCACAGCTCTTTGTGATAATCCCAATATATGATTGAAAAAAAAAAAAAAAAAAAAAACAGGAACTGCTTCGGCAAAAGTTTTATTTTTATTTATCATATCCTTTCATACACAGGACGTTCACTGTTCGTTAGACTTGAACAAGGTTTCTTCTCTTATGTTGCCATAAGATTTTTCTAGCTCTTTTAACCATTCACCTTTTTGCAATTTTAACATAAACCCTGATCATTAAACAATGAACAGTTTTCAGGTAGTGCATACTGAAAGAACTCTTCCACGACGTCAGATGAACAAGTTAAAACTTTTTGCATCGTTCTGTAAAGCAAACTGTTTGACTCATTTTTAGTGGCTTTCCCTGTAGTATAAGCATATTGTGCTTTATTGCAATGAAATGCTGGGAATACTGCTTTATGAATTTAGCTTGAGAGATCTTGACTCTTTTTTCCGCGCACTGTGTCAAGCGCAGCGTACAGTACCTGTCTTCAGTTAACAGTATTAAATAAGTTCAATATATTTTTCATTGTATCTTGTGAAGATATTGTTTTTGTTGGTAAATAGTGCGATTTATTAAGGAGCATATTAAACAAGTTACTTTCTTGCAGTATACAGGGTGTCCACTCCTATCGTGGCCCAATAGCTAATTTCTAAACCGTTAGAGATAAGCATATAGTTCATTTAGGAAAAAAATTCTAAATTACGAAAGGAATTTTGGGTCTATTCAATGTTTTTCAAAAAATCAAATTTTGAAAGAGTTACGAAATTTACATTTTTATACAGCCCCCCAGTTCTATCAATCATATTGAGTAAAACATTCTTGACATTGTAAGGTTTAAAACTTAAAAAAAATCACTGTTCTACGACAAAAATTGACCGAGTTATGACGTTTTGAAAAATTAAGATTTTGAAGGATTTTGCATACGGTCCCTTAAGCGATCACTCGATGACGTCATGAAATAATGCAAAATCTTGATTTTTCAAAACGTCATAACTCGGTCAATTTTTATGGTAGAACAGTAATTTTTTTTTAGTTTTAAACGTTACAGTGTCCAAAAAGTTTTACTAAAAATTTTCTGGGGGGGTTTTAAAAAAAAAAAATTTTTAATTTTAAAATTTTATTTTTTGGGGGGGGGGGGGGGGGGGGGGGGGGGGGGGGGGGGGGGGGGTTTTGGGGGGGGGGGGGGGGGGGGGGGGGGGGGGGGGGGGGGGGGGGGGGGGGGGGGGGGGGGGGGGGGGGGGGGGGGGGGGGGGGGGGGGGGGGGGGGTTTTTTTTTGGGGGGGGGGGGGGGGGGGGGGGGGGGGGGGGGGGGGGGGGGGGGGGGGGGGGGGGGGGGGGGGGGGGTTTTTTTGGGGGGGGTTTTTTTTTGGGGGGGGGGGGGGTTTTGGGGGTTTTTTTTTTTTTTTTTGGAAAAGGGAAAAGGGGGGGAAAAGGGGGGTGGGGGGTTTAAAAGGGGGGGGGGTTTTTTTTTTGGGGGGGAAAAAGGGGGGGGGGGGGGGTTTTTTGGGGGGGTTTTTTTTGGGGGGGGGGGGGGGGGGGTTTTTTTTAAAAAAATTTTTTTTTTTGGGGAAAAAAAAAAAATTTGGGGGGGGGGGGTTTTTTTTTTAAAAAAAAAATTTTTTTTTTGGGGGGGGGGGTTTTTTGAAAGGGGGGGGGGGGGGTTTTTTAAAGGGGGAAAAAAATTTTTTTTGGGGGGTTTGGGGGGTTTTTTTTAAAAAAGGGGGGGGGGTTTTTGGGGGGGGGGTTTTTTTTTTTTTTTTTTTTTTTTTAAATTTTTTTGGGGGGGGTTTTTTTTTTTGGGGGTTTTTTTTTTGGGGGGGGGAAAGGGGGGGGGTTTTAAAATTGGGGATGTTTAAAAATGGGGGGGGGAAAAAAAAAAGGGGGTTTTAAAGGGTTTTTTAAAATTTTTTAAAATTTTGGGGGTAAAGGGGGGGTTTTTAAAAATTTTTTTAAAAAATTAAAAACAATTTTTTTTGGAATTTTTTAAAAAAATTTTTTTTTTTTAAAAAATTTTTTTTTTTTTTCCCCCCTTTTTAAAAAAATTTTAAAATTTTTTAAAATTTTTATTTAAAAAAATTTTTTTTAAAAAAAAATTTTTTTTGGGGGAAAATTTTTTAAAAAAAATTTTCCCCAAAAAATAAATCCCGGGGAAAAAATTTTTTTTAAAAAAAAAAAAAAAATTTTTCCTAAACTTTTATAAAAATTTTTGGGAAGTTTTCGTATTTCGTCTCATTTATATCTATTTTAGCTGAATTAAAATTTTCTTTGAAATCTCTTATAGGAGGAGCAGGACCTTTTTACGGATTTGTAATAGTTGTATATTTTGGCTTGGCAGAAGCGGTAAATTAGCGCAGATTATTTTCTCACCCAAATGATGACGTCATAATGGGAAAATGTAACAGGTGGCGGATGTCAACCCGAGTCTGAAAGACTTTCTGGGGCACCTACTAAACATTTTTGTAAAGAAATTCTCCCTACTTAAATTTCCTACAGAAGTGCTGAGCATTTATATAGCATTTATGAAAGCAAGCGGCCGCCATAGCAGGCGGATGTCAACCCGAGTTCAAAATACCTTCTAGGGCACCTACTAAGCATTAAAAAAAAAAATTCCCCGTATTCAAACATTCCTACAGAAGTGCTGTCAGATCCTGGACTAATGTCAATAATTTGTACGTTAATTGAATCTGTATTTCTCATAACCTCGGTTGTATCGCATTTTCGGATAAATCGCGCTCTTTCGTTCTACTAGCACGATAAAATAAGCGATTACTGTCTGCTGCCTGTATTATACTGTTGTTTTTACTGTATAATATAGCTAATTTTGTGGTAATAAACTAAAAATGCTTCTTTACAGTAATAAAATGTAAAATTGCTGCTTTACAGTAATAAACTGTAAAATTGCTCACTTTGCACTTTATTAGTGTGAATTTTACAGTTTTAAACTAAAACCTCTGCTACCAGGATTATACTGTAAAAACAACACTTTATTTTTGGAAGTGTAGAGTCTTTTTTTTTTTTGGTAAATAGACCACTTGGTCAAGTTTGGCGAATCAGTGACATAGCTTTACATACAATTTAAAATTTTGAAAAACGTTCCCTAGCAGCATAATCTCATCAGCCGATGATCTGCATTCATCGAAACCCGATGAAATTCTCATCGGCCGATGATCGGATTCGATGAGTTCTCATCGGGAATTGCTCCAATATGTCTCATCGGCCAAACAGAATCCGAGCAGCAAAATTCGATGAGTTTTGTTCGAAATACGATGAGATTTGGTGCAATTTACGAGCAGTGCAGTCCCGTGCCGATGAATTTAGGATCAATTTTGGATGAACGGCTTATTTTCATCGGGAAAGTTGATCGGAAGGATATCGCTTTCCGATGAAAAGTAGCTCATCGAAAACCGTGTTCGGATACTGATAGGAACGATGTCATCGTGCGTTACGGGATCAGTTTACGAGGAGTTCAGCGATCGGCCGAGCAAAATCCGATGAGTTGATGATACTTGGGTTTGGATTAAAAAGAACCACTTCAGCTCTTTTGAAAGCATTTGTATACTGAAAAAAAAAAAAAAAAGAACTGTTGTTTTTACAGTATAATACTGGCAGACGAAATTCCAATTTAAAACTGCAAAATGCACAATAAACTAAAACTAGCAATTTACACTTTCTTATTGTAAAGTTTAAAATTTTACAGTTTATTGCCGTAAAATTTAGCTGTATTATACTGTAAAAACAACAGTGGAATACTGGCAGAAGAGGTTCCAGCTTAAAACTGGGTCATTCCATATAAAATCAACAAATGGGCCGTGCCGCACCATTTTTGATTTTGATCATACTTGGTAGGTAATATGCACCAATATTCTGTACCTCCAAACTGTTTTATTTTTTTCTCGAAAAAATTGTATTCTCGAGATATAGCCATTTTTTTTGCGCCGCCGAGGAGTAAAATACGGCATTTTTGATCTTTTTCTAAGAGCTCTGGAAAATTTATTTAAAGTGGTAGAAAGACCAAACACGGCTTATTTTAAAGCTAGAAGAATGAACTTTGATTTGTGCATAAAAAAAGGGTTTAAATTAAGCCTAAATATAAATTTTCCCGGGTCAATTCGCGGTTCAAAAAGTGGCGTTTTCGTCATGTCAAGCATGAAAAAGTATATGAAGGACTGACAGTGGGGGTCTAATTTTTTTTCTCTTGCACCCAGTTATAGATACTAGAAGCACAGAAAAAAAAACAATATTATACCGGTAGTCCTTCATTATAAAAAAATTGCTTAAACTTGAGAAAAAATGAAAATTGGCCTTTTTCACTCCCCAAAAACGGCCTGTGGAACAGGTAGTAAAAATTTACAAATGCATGGAGTAAGAAGGTGTTACATTGTCCTTTAAAATGAAATAAAAACTGTCTTGTTATTCCAAGGCATTAAAGAGATATAAGCCTTCTAAGTAAGATGATTATTATGAAAAAATACCTTAAACTTGAGAAAAAATGAAAAATTGCGATTTTCACTCCCCAAAAATAGCCTGTGGAACACTTAGTAAAAATTTGCAAATGCATGGAGGAAGAAGGTGTTACATTGCCCTTTAAAACGAAACAAAAACTGTCTTGTTATTCCCAGGCATCAAAGAGATAAGGCCCTCTAAAAATTGAAAATTAATGCAAGATTTTTTTGGCATACGTTTAAGCAATTATGAACATAAATAAAGTCTTTTCATGCAAGAACTCTAAAAATATGTATCATCAAATATATAATTTAAAATATATTGTAAAATATTTGTAATTTATTTGTAATGTTGACACATCGGAAAAAGTTGTACTTAAAACCAGTGATCCGAATGTCCACACATCAATTAAAATTGGTTTTGAAATTTATTTTACATTTACATTTGAATGAAATTAAAAATTTTTTTACAAAAAGTCTAAATTTTTACATCCTTTTCAAAACAGCTACAACTAAAAGGGATTTTCGCTAATTGATTATTCGTTAGAATTTATCTTCATAATATTTAGTTGTACATCCATTACAAATTAAAAGAAGACTCTGATAACAGAGACACTAAAAAACTTTTCGAGATGTTTCTACGTCACAAATAAATTACAGACATTTTAAAATATGTTTTGAATTACATATTTAATAATACATACATGTACATATTTTTACTCTTGCAGTTCTTGCATAAAATGACTTTATGTTCATAATTGCTTCAACTTATGCCAAAAAAAATTTTTTTGCATAACTTTTCGATTTTTAGAGGGTTATATCTCTTTAATACCTTGGAATAACAAGACAGTTTTAGTTTTTTTTTAAAGTTTAATGTAATAACTTTTTGCTCCATTTATTTGCTATTTCTTACTACCTGTTCCACAGGCCGTTTTTGGGGAGTGAAAAAGGATATTTTTCATTGTTTCTCATAGTTTGAAAGCTTATATCTCTTTAATGCCTTGGAATAAAAATACAGTTTTTGTTTCATTTGAAAGGACAATGTAACACCTTCTTACTCTTTGCATTTGTAAATTTTTACTACCTGTTCCACAGGCCGTTTTTGGGGATTGAAAAAGGCCAATTTTCATTCTTTCTCAAGTTTAAGCAATTTTTTCATAATGAAGGACTACTGGTATAATATTGTTTTTTTTGTGCTTCAAGTATCTATAACTGGGTGTAAGATAAAAAAAAATAGACCCCCACTGTCAGTACTTCATATACTTTTTCATGCTTGAAATGACGAAAACAGCACTTTTTGAACTGCGAATTGACCCGGGAAAATTTATATTTAGGCTTAAATTAAACCCTTTTTTTATGCACAAATCAAAGTTCATTCTTCTAGCTTTAAAATAAGCCGTGTTTGGTCTTTCTACCACTTTAAATAAATTTTCCAGAGCTCTTAGAAAAAGATCAAAAATGCCGTATTTTACTCCTCGGCGGCGCAAAAAAAAATTGCTATGTCTCTAGGATAAAATTTTTTCGAGAAAAAAAAACAGTTTGGAGGAACAGAATATTGGTGCATATTATCTACCAAGTATGATCAAAATCAAAAATGGTGCGGCACGAAAATTTCTGAAAATTTGTTGATTTTATATGGAATGACCCAACTGCAAAATGCACGGTAATAAACTAAAATTAGCAATTTTGCAGTTTAGTACTGCAAAATTAGCAATTTACAGTTTATTACAGCAAAATGAAAATTGTTTTCAGTTTATTACTATAAAATTAGCTGTATTATACTAAAAATTACATTAATTTTTTACAGTGTGATTCTTAAGACATTTGCTGTTGCAGGAAAAAAAAATAAAACCTCAATCAAGATAAAAGTAAAAATTTGGCAACTCTTGTATTGACAGCGATTATCTTTTTTATGTACGTTCCCATCCCTCTCATACAGCTCTAAAGGGTCTTTTAGAAATTACCACATCACAAGTGTAGAGGAAGCGTTTTCGGTTTGAAGTATATAATCATATAACAATACAAAACATGAACTGGCAGCCAAGAAAAATATTAATTTAATAATGTTGTTGCAAATATAGTATGCATAATAAAAAGCCTATGTCACTCTAGAATATAGTTTCTTTCAAATAGTGAAAAGATTTTTCAAATAGGTGCAGTGGTTCCGGAGATTATCTCTGAACATATTATACAAACAAACATATAAAATCCACCCTCTCTCTTTACAATATTAATATTTGATAGTAGCAAAACAAACATTTCTAGCGCATCCGACCTGAGTGCCTTTTCCTAGTCAAAAGGATTAAAGTATACACAGAAACAGAAGCTTACATTTTCGTAACTAAAACTCTAATTAAGTTCACAAGATTAAAATTAACTATCCAAAGCATTACTGAGATACTCCATTGAAGAGCAGACATTCTGTACCGCACTTGACAGTGCTATATTTTATTTCAAAACTTGTAATAAACATACGTTTTGTGCCTACGAAATGAAACAACTACGCGCGATGTTTTGCAAATAAATCTTTGCTTATTATATTTTCTATATTATTTTTAGAATAAAAGATAAATGCTATTATGTACAGAACGAACTATCTGATTTTCTGTGAATGGGCCAGTATATTTATCAATTTTTGAAACTATCACTGAAGCAAAATTATCAAGAAGATAAGTTATATATTAATATATGCAACAATAGATTCTGAAAATATGTCGCTGGAATTGAGAGGTCAAAAACTGGTGTCCAAAAGTATCTCCCGCACGTGACAGGTAAACTTCATTTAAAGAAATAACAGCTAAAAAAGATATTATTTAAGAAAAAACGGATGATGTTTTTACAGTATTATACAGCTAATTTTATAGTAACAAACTGTAAAAATTGCTAATTTTACATTAATAAACTGCATAATTACTAATTTTACACTAATGAACTGTAAAAAAGCTGCTGCTAGAAACTGTAAAATTGCTAATTTAATAGTGCATTTTACAATTTATTACTGCGTATTTTACAGTTTTAAACTGGAACATCTGCTGCAAGTCTTGTATTGTTGTTTTTACAGTATAATACAGCTAATTTTTTGGTAATAAACTGTAAAATTGTGGTAACAAACTGTAAAATTGCTGCTTTACAGTAATAAACTGTAAAATTGCTAATTTTACAGTTTATTATTGGAACCTCTGCTGCTAGTATTATATTGTAAAAACAAAGGTTTATTTCTGCAGTGTGGTAAATCAGTTTTTTCTTTAACAAATCGTGCAAGTAGAGTCACTCGGTCAGCAAATTACTAAGCTTCAGCCCTATGAAAAAAGTATATGGTATGGGGCTTGAATATTGCCCATGTTCCTTATATCTCTCATAGCAGTCTAATAATGACAATAGTTGCGACATAAACGATGAACCCTGTAAAATGTAGTCACTAGCAACATTAGCTAAGTGGAAAACTTTGAAGACACAAGTCTTTAGGGTGGTCACAAAAAATCAATTTTTGAATTTCTTTTGCGGTACCCCCCTAAAATGTGCCAGTATGCTAGAAAATGAGATTTGCTAGTTTTTAGCTTAATCGGATAATATTAACACGTGCCTCAAAGAGGTTGAAGTTAAGAAAAACAGCGATTTTTAGCCAAAAATTGTAGTTTTTACTTTGTAAAACCAAAACTACTGATCCTAGAAGCTTTGTTTTGGTCTCATTTTGTAGGAAATTTTATTTTCTTTAAGTCTAATTGTATTTAAAGTTTCGAAAAAAAATATTAAATATTTTTCAGAATTTTCATAAGTCAGGCTGCAACGCAAATCCTCGAAATTGTAAGTAACATGGGGAAATTTTTTTTTCAACTAATCTTTTGAGGCACCCCCTAAAACGTGCCAATAGACTAGAAAATGAGATTTGAAAAGCTCAATTGGCTTAATTGGATAATATTAACACGTGCCTCAAAGTGGGTAAAGTTACGAAAA